>VDFB02061471.1:0-64084 GCA_007258455.2 Sequoia sempervirens
GTTGCTACGAGGGGAATGAAGAAATGGACTATTAGTTGGCTTTCGATGTGTCGCGAATTAAAGCATAAGCTAACTGTAGATGGAAGATGATGATGGGTTCATGTATCTTCACGAGGTTCGGTTGTGGTTCGCGAGGAACTTGGTTGTGAACATATATGGTTAGAAAGAATGGCATACACGCATTTTGAAGACTATAGAAACACAAAACCATTCTCATGTATTCACACCTTGTTATAGCAACAAATGTTAAGTTGTTGAAGCATCATGCTAGACCAAAGACAAAACAACTATGGACACTTAGTAATGCTGATCATGAAGCAATATTGGATACTCTTAAGCAAAGAGATGACCCCTTAAGGCACACTTGAATAGCATTTTCAAGAATGGAAGGTACAATGCTTAGGTTCATTATGGTCAAGTTCAATATAATTTAATATAGATTTGTTAGTCTAACCATCTTTTCTATTGTGATAATATAGATTTCTCATTTGAAAAATTTTGCGATATTTTTGGCACGATTGAACATGGACCTGCTGCTACAATAGCCAACTTTGATCCTTTCAGAGAGGTATGCAAAAGATTACAGTAATATAGATTGGTTATTCTAAGCATTTTTTATAGTTTGCATTACCAATTCATCATCATTCAGGTTGTTTAGATTAATATAGATTTATTAGTCTAACCATCTTTTATATTGTGACAATATAGATTTCTCATTTGACAAATTTTGTGATATTTTTGGCACGATTGATCATGGACCTGCTGCTACAATAGCCAGCTTCGATCCTTTCAAAGAGGTATGCGAAAGATTACAGTAATATAGATTGGTTATTCTAAGCATTTTTTATAGTTTGCATTACCAATTCATCATCATTCAGGTTATTTAGATTAATATAGATTTGTTAGTCTAACCATATTTTCTATTGTGACAATATAGATTTCTCATTTGACAAATTTTGCGATATTTTTGGCACGATTGATCATGGACCTACTGCAACAATAGCCAACTTTGATCCTTTTGGAGAGGTATGGGAAAGATTACAATAATATAGATTGGTTATTCTAAGCATCTTTTATTCTAAGCATCTTTTCTATTGTATATAGTTTAATTGCTAGCTTGATGGTTTGTACAGGTGCTTGTCAGTCCAGAATGTGAACATACTACTCTTGTGGAAGACTGTGCCTTGAATGCCTCCAATAGGAAAATTTTATAAAATTTCAATTTTGAAATGTGAAACAATGTAAGAAGGCCATAACTGTGTATTGAGACAATTCTATAGTAACTTGTTAGCATTGTCCGAGCTACAGGAGGGTTTTCTTCACGATTCTTTCCTACGGTATGCTGGTTTGACGAGGTTTATGTCTCCCTATTTATATATATAATAAATTATAGTGGCTTGCCACTTTTTCCCAAAAAAAATAAAAAATGTCATGTGAAGGTCATTTCCAATGTAATTGAGTCTTTGATCTAGCAAAATGGAAACAAGGTATTTGGGTGTGCATAATGTTCAAGCTGATTGAGTAAGAGTTTTCTGATGCATGAGCCAGGTGGCTTTAAAAAACACAATTACAATTAAAGATGACATTGTTATAACTTGTACAAGCTTGATCCAACCTTTTAGCACTTACAATTACAATTACAACACAATCTTACTACCTTTTTGGCACTTTTAAATTTCGTAAGAGGGAAATGCATTCGGTCCAATGTAGCTCAGTGATTCGGCGTGTTGGGTGCAAAGAGGACCATCCTATAAGTAAAGCATTACCCATGGACATGTTGGAATAGTTTGTTTGAATTAGATGGGATTCTTGGAGAATGAAAGTTGCACCACTTTGCAACTTTACATTGCTTGCATCTGGCAACTTTTCCCTCCACTGAAAAGTCATCACCACAGGAAAACGCCTCCGAGATAGCAAAAACCTAGAGAGGTTTTTGTAGATGGTCCCAACACGATCCTGTAGCCTCCAATAGAGAGTCTGTATCCCCCATGAGAAATAGCCCTTCAAATATTGCTGCCTTTTAGCATTTGGACTATTAAGGGAAATCGCTGGTCCAATGTAGCTCGGAGTGATTCGGTGTATTTGGGTGCAAAAGAGGACCATCCCTAGTGTAAACATACCCATACGAACATGTTGGAACAGTCCGTTTGGTTGTACGAGTTGTGGAATGAAAGTTGCACCACTTTGCAACTTTACACTGCTTGCATCTGGCAACTTTTCCCTCCACTGAAAAGTCATCACCACAGGAAAATGCCTCCGAGATAGCAAAAACCAAGAGAAGTTTTTGTAGATGGTCCCAACACGATCCCGTGTCCTCCAACGAAGAGTCTGTATGCCCCACGGTCTCCGAGAAATAGCCCTTCAAATATTGTTGCCTTTTAGCACTTTGGACTCTTAAGGGAAATCGCTGGTCCAATGTAGCTCAGAGTGATTCGGCATATTTGGGTGCAAAAGATGACCATCCCTAGCGTAAATGTACCCATACAGACGTGTTGGAACAGTCCGTTTGGTTGTACGAGTTGCGGAATGAAAGTTGCACCACTTTGCAACTTTACACTGCTTGCATCTGACAACTTTTCCCTCCACTGAAAAGTCATCACCATAGGAAAACGCCTACGAGATAGAAAAAATTGAGAGAGTTTTTTGTAGATGGTCCCAACATGATTCTGTAGCCTCTGATGAAGAGTCTGTATGCCCCACGGTCTCCGAGAAATAGCCCTTCAAATATTGCTGCCTTTTAGCACTTTGGACTATTAAGGGAAATCACTGGTCCAATGTAGGTCAGAGTGATTCGACGTATTTGGGTGCAAAAGAGGACCATCCCTAGCGTAAAAGTACCCATATGGACGTGTTGGAACAGTCCGTTTGGTCGTACGAGTTGCAGAATGAAAGTTGCACCACTTTGCAACTTTACACTGCTTGCATCTGGCAACTTTTCCCTCCACTAAAAAGTCATCACCATAGGAAAACGCCTCTGAGATAGCAAAAACCGAGAGTGGTTTTTGTAGATGGTCCCAACACGATCCCATAGCCTTCGACGGAGAATCTGTATGCCTCATGGTCTCTGAGAAATAGCCCTTCAAAAATTGTTGCCTTTTAGCACTTTGGACTCTTAAGGAAAACTAGTGGGCAGCAGAGTTAACTTCTTCACAAACTTGGTTTGAAGTAATTTCATTTTTTTTTGTGCATTTGAGAGAAATTTTGACTGGAGGTCGATCTATGAGCCCTATTCTATGATATTACAAAAAGGTATTGTGGACCTATATTAAGCTACCATTCTCAATATCATACAAATTGAACCCTGGCATCAATAGACTCTGTATATCAAGCTACCACAATTCTGTTGATGTTAGCAGCTTCATCGATCTCTTCCTACCATTCCAGCACATGACAGAGCTTGGAAAAGAGAGAAGGAAGTCCGCTAGCAAAGAGGAGAGTAGAGTCCACTTCAAGAGTAAAACATGGCACTTGCTAAGTCTAAGCCCTCCCAACCATACAAAAGTGGCATACAATATAGCCAAGTCCGCTCTAAGGAAATAATCAATGGCTTGGTATAAAGCAAAGTCCGCTAGCAATACATAATGAAAAGTCCACCCTTGTTTCTTCGCACAAACACTCAACAAAGCCCGCCCATGTTAAGAAAGGGATGTGTCAAACATGATTGAAGTTCGCCACATGTCTTGGCCATGAAACTTGACAAGGTCCGTGCTTACCAAAGAGTGACATGGCATAAAAGATGGAATCTTTCCAAATCCGCTTCAAGAGGATAATGAGTGTCCGCACTTAGAAGAATATGAACATGGAAAGTGAATGAGTGAAGTCTGCTCAACATGTTAAGTCTGAAATGGCAAGAGAAAAGAGGAAGTTTTCCAGCCTTAAAGTGAAATTGAGCTCGCCCCTCATTTGTAAAGGGTGGAGACAGTGTATAGAATTGTTGTGATAGACTATTTTTGATAATAAAATCTCTTATGCATGATTTGATTTGAACCACTTTTATTGTCAAATAGTGTGCATGGTTGAATAACTTCTTCCACCATAGATTGGAGATAGATTAGAATTAGATTACACTTGGAATAAAATTTTCTTTGAAAGTTTGTTAGATGAATGCAAGATTTGATAAGCATTGATTTATGGTGGAAATTTTTCTCATACTTTATTTGAACGGATGATTTTCGTTCAATGCGTAAAGTTAGCCTGAGCTTACTCTGTGGATTCTTAACTTCTGTCTGGATAAATATTGTTCGATTGGAAGGTAGTTATTCATGATATGAAAACCATAAGCACATTTCCTTGAAGATTGCAATGGCTTTGCGTAGTTGGTGTCCAACCTTCGAAGAAGAAAGGAAGAAGTGGAAAGAAGGGATTCTTCAAGAGGAATCGAGACAAAGGAAATGATGGTGCTCCCCCTTCCAAGAAGAAGCGAGACTTGTCCGCGATTCAATGCTTTAGGTGTGATAAGTTTGGTCACTTTTCCAAACATTGTTCAGATAGACCTAAGCATAAAGCCTCCGTTGCAGATGTAGATGATGTTTCTCCACAGAATAATGAATATTTGTTTTTCTCAGCATTGTCAAGCAATGTACCCACTGACACCAACACTTGGCTGATCGACAGTGGTTTTCTCAGAAAGAGGGATTTGATTATGAAGAAACATTTTCTCTTGTTGCTCATTACACTTTTGTCAGAACTATCATTGCCCTTGCTGCATCAAGAGGATGGAAGATTCATCAAATGGACGTGAAGACAACTTTTCTCAATGGCGTGATTGAGGAAGAAGTTTACGTCAAGCAACCTAATGGTTTTGAGGTTCATGGGAAAGAGTCACATGTGTGTAAGCTGAAGAAGGCCTTGTATGGTCTTAAGCAGGCTCCTCGTGCATGGTACGAAAGGATTGATCGGTACCTATCTAGTTTGGACTTCTTGAAGAATGATGCTGATTCAAATCTCTACTTCAAGGTAATCAATCGTGATGCATTAATATTGGTACTAATTCATGCTTCTAGGCTGCATATATATATATATATATTATTTTTACATGTTTTCTCCATTGTTCGGCCCCTACACCACAAGTAAATAGTTGCATAGTGTGTGGAATGAGGGGGCAACAGGCCTATAATTGAAATCTTTTCATCTATCAGCATCTAGTTGTTACTTATGTAATGTCAAGTAATGCTTTGAGTTTGAAAGATGTGCAATGCAATGTAATCAATAATATGAATAAATTTTTAATTATTAGTTATGTAATGTGAAGTAATTGCATAATTGCTTAGGTTGAATTTGTAAAAACTATATTGTAATTGAATTTTTTTCATCTATTAGCATCTAGTTGTTACTTATGCAATGTGAAGTAATGCTTTGAGTTTGAAATATGTGCAATGCAATGTAATCAACAATATGAATAAACTACATAATATAACCATTCTTTTTATGCTATTGTACATCAAGATATTTAACCATTGCTCACTTGATTAAATTTTCAAAGAGTTTAATTATGCACATGAGAAGGAAATTAAATTTTGATTGTCAACTTCTATATATCAAATTATCCAATAATCAAGTGTATGTCCATATACAAAAATGACATCACGCCAACTCAAACAAATTTTTACAATATGTGGCATATGCCATCTCGGTATCTATTCAATATTTACATGCCAAAATCTATCTCATCCTAAACTCTTGGTGGATCATCAAAATGGAGCCTCTTTGAAGCACTTGTTGTCTCTAAAGGTATGCACAAGAAAAAGTCAAACCACAATTGAGATTAGTTATACTATATAATTTAAAATCGAATAATTAACATCCAAAATCAATATACATTAAATTATAATTGAACTCTAAAATTGTAATCTTGATTACTGAAATATCGTCTCTTCAAAGAGATTGAGGAGTCACAGAATATGCCTCTCAAAGAATGGAGCCAAGAGCCATCTTTTACCAATTTCCAATCTATATAGGTGAACAAAACATAAAAAGTGATCAGAGTTAGCATGCATTGTCAGGTAATAGGAACATATAAATACCAAACCTAAAATAAAAATGAACTAAACTTCTTTAGGTTGATTTTTCTTTATCTCCTTTTAGGTGTTCGACACCTCCTCCTTGAGGAGCTTCAACACCTACTCCTTCAAGTGTTCCAATATAATGTCTTTGCTTGTTTGTGGCACTTGTCAACAAGGACGTATAGCTCATAATTCCCTGCACATAAAAATGACAAGTACATATGAAACTACCAATCTATGCCGATGTATGTATAATCAATAGAAGATCATAAAATTCTTAATTCAATCAAATTTGAGTTCAATTACCTTCCCCTTATCCAACGTTGCACTTCCATAATCTAGACAAGGCTGCACCTCGCTCGCACTAGGTATTTCCTACAAGAGGAAAATAAGATAAACATATAAGTTATTATATAATTTCATTAATGACAATTCAAATGACAAGAAAGTATATAATAAATAAATGTAAATGAGTGAGTGCAAAAATATATATCGTGTGCGTGTGGAGGCCAAATGAAATGGCCCTCAGGGTGCTATCTATCACTTGTGTCAGCTCCTCCTCGGACATCAACTGTTAAATAGACCATGTAAATAAATATTAGTACATTATACTATCTCTTATTAATATTCATTTAAAAACAAATACAAGTTATGAATTCACAACTTAAATTTTACCTGTGTCACTATTCCAATGTCCCCCTCTCTAGCAAGAGAGGACTCTGTATGGTGTGCTCCACTCCCCTACATCTGATCTATAATGTCCACATCATGGAAGTCATAATTGGAAGTGTCCAAGGGATGCTCGACAGGCTGTACAAGAGGACCCAAGCATATTTGGCGGCACATGGAGCAAGTATGTGGTACACAAATATGTGGACCTGACGAGGATGACGCAGCAACACTCGAGCCATCATCAACATTACCAGAATGTGGCTGAGCTACTACAGAAGCATGCGAAACTAAAAGACTAGTCAAAGAGTGAATAGCATGAATAGTATGTGTGGCTGCATCCTGCATAATATCTGGATGGTATACTGAAGGTGGCGGAGGAAGGGGAGGAGGGGGAACATATGGGCGGGGTATTACTCTAACTGCCCCTGGTCTATCCTGGGGCATACCTCCACCACGAAGGGTTTAATGTCAAAGTAATTGACATGATGCCCTAACACAAACTCAACATATAATTTTTTATAAAGTAAAATGGTATATCACAATTGTTGTTCGGTGGTTTCAAAAAAACCATACACCAATGATCCCAAAAGTTTTCTACAATGTCTCTATGAGTGCACCATTTTATAGAAAGTTTGGTTTTATTAACATTAACCAACAAACCAGCGGGGTTAACAAATAAAGAGGCTATTTGGGCTTTGGTTATTCGAGATCTTTCACATCATCATAGGACAATCCACATGCATAATATTCTCTCATGTCTTCTTGCCACGAATGAAAGGCATTATGTTGCGAGGAGAGGGTTTCTATGTTTTTAATTATTTCTTTCATTGTGTTTGACATCTCAGATAATCGAGGGACTCTCGTATAAACTTCAGAAATGCCCCTTAATTGTTGCAATTTTTCACAAATTAATTCTTCAATTGATGGCTATGGAGGTGGTGGAGCGTTTGGCATTTGTGCATTTTCATTGTCAGCAACCATAATGCCCGATTAAAGTTAAAAACAAATTAATCTAATTAAAATTAGATAATATAAATGAAAATATTATAAAAATACCCTAGTTTTTTAAAAAAATCCAACAAAAACCCTAGTTTTTAGCAAAAATCTATAAAATTCTCCAATTTTTAATCCAAATACATAAAAAGCACTATTTTTAAATGAAAATCCATTACAAACATTCAATTTTCATCAAAATCCATTACAAACATTCAATTTTCATCAAAATCCATACTAAACTCAATTTTTTCATAAAAAATCTATCAAAAACCCTATTTTGAAAAAAAATCTATAAAAAATTAACTAAAATTACACAAATCTAATTGAAAATTTGATTAGAGCAAAGAAAAACCAAGAATCTAACCTTTTGAAGATGGATTTTCGCGAAATCGGATATCTGATTTGTGGAATGAAGTTTTCACTATGCGCCCACGGTTAAACAAATGTGAAATGAGTTTTAATCAGGTGGAAATGAAATATATATGTGTGTCATAAATTGGATATCCAATTTGGATTGGATATCCGATATGTAAATCTAGGTTTGGGCTTTGCTTCGGTAGTGTGTACTGACAACCAAGCCACATAAAGTCAACTCAGCATTTTCGCGTTTTTGAGTCGATGAAACACATAATTTTTTCTCCATTGCCACAAATGTGAAATGAGTTTTAATCAGGTGGAAATGAAATATATATGTGTGTCACAAATCGGATATCCGATATGTAAATCTAGGTTTGGGCTTTGCTTTGGTAGTGTGTACTGACAACCAAGCCACATAAAGTCAACTCAGCATTTTCGCGTTTTTGAGTCGATGAAACACATAATTTTTTCTCCATTGCCACTTTTTGGCATACCGTGATCCTGCACATACCCTTCTACTAGATTTCAATGAGATCTCTTCCATGGTCATGATAATCATGCAACATCTTGATCCTAACCATCATTTGGAATCATGTAGGGGTTCAAATTTTTGTAAGGGGTAAAATGAAGAGGTTGGCTCTCATAGAGCATAAAAGATAAAAAGCATGTTTGAATACAACATCAAAACACACAAATGCATCCAAACCTCAAATCATTCCATCCACTTTAGGAGGCTCAATGATAGTTCATATTATAAATTGGAAGAGGGTGAAAATGTCCTTCAAATAAATCTTACAAAATTTCCATAATGAAATTAATTAAATAAAACTTTTTCAATTGGTTCATGATCGTAGAGCTTTTTGCAAGATCCATGAACCCTAATGTTGGTTTCCATGCCACCTAGCCTTGTGGCACCCTTAGGTCCAATCCCACTAGGAGATAGTGACACAAGCCACAAACACATCACTCATGTAAAACATGGAACGTGGCTCTCAAACACACCAACCAATTTAAATAAGGGAATATACTCATGAAATCATGAAAAACAACACCATATCATATACATGGCACAAGCATGATCACATCAAATACATAAAGTTCAACATAATAATCATGAAACATAATATACACATGCTTAATGGTATACATCACACAAGAAGCACAAAGGGTAAACTAAATCACAAAACATATAATGTAGACATAAAAAACATGCAACCATGATGTAATGCCCCTTCTCAAACATTTTGAATGTTCTTTTACTAATTTATATATCATTTCCTTACAAGTACATATTTTACAAATGCTTTTTTTTTATTATACTATAATATTGTGGATTGATTGTTCATAATAATTACAAATTAAATCAATAATAGAGGAGGTTTCTCTCATTTCAATCTATCAATTCAAAATTAAAACCTTTCTTATTAAACAGTATGATATTTCCACAATCCATTAGATAGTATAAAATAGTTTCTAGCAAAAAATTGTATAATTTTTTTAATCAACGTTATAGATCAAACTCCAGAGTCAAAAAAAACATAAAATGACAAAAGATAACAAACTTAAGACAAGAAACATAAAACGAAAAAATATAACAAACTTAACTAGGGGAGAGGACCTAGTAAACAAACTTAAGACAAGAAACATAAAATGAAAAAGATAACAAACTTAACTAGGGGAGAGGGCCCAGTAGTTGAGTACCCTAATTTTACACTTCTAATTATTCTATGGAGAAATTTCAAATCACTCCCAATTTTTTACAGCAGCTTACTTGGTAAGTTTCCTACTTATAGCTTTCGTTTCAGGGCCACATCATAAAATATGATGCCACATCAGCATGCTTTTTGTCAAGATGTAGTTGAAAAATACTTGTGCATTCACATCATGGGTAGTTGAGCGATGATGTGGCATCACATGATTGGTTGCTTTTAAGTTCAAAGGAATACATTTTGTACAATTATGGATAGTCATGTCACAACTATTGATCTAATATTGATTAAAATATTAGAAATTATATAAACAACTACTAGCACAACTATTGAAACATGCTCAAACTACTACATCCTCTCCCTTAATAAATTAAAAAAACTTTTTCGCATTCAAACCCATCAAACAAAAATTAAAAAAATTTCAACTCAAACAAAATACAAATTCATATATTTATAGGCTCTTAAACTAGATGGAATCACAACGCTGGTGATATCACCTACTATCGTATAACTGTGAGCAATCAATGAAGAAGCAATTTTTTTAACTACCACCAAGACTCTTCCATATTTTTTTAACACATTCCAAACCATTTTTTTAACTACCACCAAGACTCTTCCATATTTTTTTAACACATTCCAAACCATTTTTTTAACTACCACCAAGACTCTTCCATATTTTTTTTACTAATAGCTAATTTTACATTGGTCAATTCTTCAACTCAATATGTTGAAATCCCGCTCTTCCTGACATGCTAATAGCTACTAATTCAGTTAAGATAGAGAGTTTTTGACTTGCAATCATACTTATATGTGCAACGAGAGTAGATTAAGAATCCACCTCCCAAACATCTAGCACGTGCTATTTTACTTGCAATGCAATAGCCACATCAAATACAGTACAAACCTTTTACTTTTGCTTTATTCTTCAAGCAATACCCTTCAAAGCTATAGCATCCTCCTTTAGGCCTCTTTCTCTATCCTTGACTTGGAGCCCAAGCTTTCTACTACAACGGTCTGTTGCTGATTCTTAGACATTGTGTTCTTTCTAGGAAAACATCCTACCTTTCTCTATAGTCCCTTCATTTTCCAAATTCTTCTGTTAGCCACCTTTTTAAGATCTCATTGAAATTTCTCCCTCCACATGACATCATCAAGTGTCCAGAAGTGAACTCATGGAGTGGAATCTAATCACCATAGCTCCAATGCAACCCACAAAGGAGATAACCAAATTTCACTATATAATCACTAGTATAATAGAACATACTTTCACCATATAATCACTAATTATATAATTATTAATATAATTAGCATACCAAAGTAGCTCCATACATACCACTTGTACTCTTCCATGGTCATATTTCCTTCACTAATGCATAACTGCACATGCATGCGCCTAGGGTGCAGGTACAGATTCCAGTCACAACTATTCCCATCTAAGATGTGGCTAAGATGCACACTGATTTTGGGGTAGTTCTCTCCCAAAAAGACACTGGCATCACACAACCTAAAATTAAAAATACTGAATGTGTAAAAAAAAAACCCATCCTCACATAATATAGAAGCAGATCATCCCACCCAAACGAATCTCTTACAAACTCATCCCAAGGAGAGTTTCCTGCATAGCAGAGGCTATTTTCGCACAGTGCAGATTAATTTGCATTACTTAAGAATCATTTCCCAAATATACTTATTTCTGATAGACTAATTCATGGAAAAATATACCTATAGATATGTATGGTACACAATTTCCTGTGCAGTTTACCCAAGTAATGGCACTCTACATTGAATACCTTGTAGCCAAACCCTGCATAGCCCCACAACGGAAGTACATGCTAGCTTTTTTCCCTTCATTCCACTTTTTACTTATAATAATGCTCCAACAAAGTGGCCTTAGAAATACCTTCTAAAGCATTCCAAGCTTAATTTGTTTGCCAGAATTTGATTCATGATTGAGAAAAACTTCTCAGATTAAGTGAACTTGATCCAAAACTCAACAAGCTTCAACATCTCACTCACTTAAATAGCAATTTAAGTAAGTCAAAAATTTTACCCCACCCTTGTGGATTTTCAGGCCCCCTGATTGGAGCACCCCTATCCTGATAAGTACCATGTAACCAACTATTAGATTTTCCTGTTACCAAAAATGCCTCTAAGGAGATTTGAAGGAAATGGAATGTCGCAAAAGTACAGAAAATGGCAAGGTATCCACTAAAGAATGGCTGTGGAACCTTCCGTATCTGCTCGTGAAGATCCTTTCATTTAATCTGTCCATTCATCAGTGTGAAATGACCTACATGAAAGTGTCCTGGCCATTTCAGAAACAGGCCTGGTTCTTCCCTGAATCTCCAGCAGACATCCCGTCGGCCTCTTCGCTATCTCCCACACAGATTCAAGTTGTTGCGGCCAAGTTCACCAGAGAATAATTTTGGCGGTCGCTGGATGAGGATTCCTTATTTTCTACTTCTGATTTGGAGTGTTCTACGGGCAGCCTCCAGAATTTGGATCAGCAGGAGTGGATGATGTTGTTTGATTTCCTTCTTGAGGATATGGACAGAAACCCTAACGTAAAATGTTCATCAAAACTCTTAAATGTCGTCCACCTATCTGTCGCGTCGTTTCCACACAGTTACTAAATTCTGCAATGGTCAATGAAGCTGAACTTTGATTTCCCCTACACGCGATCTGAAACTGTTTTAAACAATCAATGGTTGCAAATGACGAACTGTCAACCATGGACAAAATGAGCTTGGAAAGCTCAAATAAGGAAACGCCTTCAGCCTAAAAATATTGAGAATTATATAAACAACTACTGTCACAACTATTGAAACATGCTCAAACTACTACATCCTCTCTCCTAGTTAATTAAAAAGAGTTTTTTCTCACTCAAACCCATCAAACAAAAATTTAAAAGATTTAACTCAAACAAAATACAAATTCATATGTTTACAGGCTCTTAAACTAGATGGAATCACAACCCTAGTGATATCACTTTACTATCGTATAACTGTGAGCAATGAATGAAGACGCAATTTTTTTAACTACCACCAAGACTCTTCCATATTTTTCCCGCCTCCTCGAAACAAATCGTCCAATGTGATTAGAACTTGAAGGGGGAATGGCCGGATTGGCAGCAATGTGACCATTGGTGTAACAGCCACCTCAGGATTTTGACTGTTAAAAAGCAGTTATCTAATTTGCAGGACTCTTATTAATGTTTCTTATTCTGATGATGGATTGCGAGTGTGATAAACATTGATATAAAAAATTATCACACAATCAAATCCAGAAAAAATTATCACACAATCGAATGGAATCCAGAAATCGTTTAACAATTATCAATATGAATAATGGAAACAATGGGTTGCCTGATGTATTCAGAGCCGATGTGGTGAAGTGCTTTGCAGAGGTCTCACTCGGGCTCAGACAAGGAGACCCATTTATGATAATTGCAGAGGACTTGGTATCGGTTACACATGAATCCTGCAACGCATTTTTAATTCAAGTATTTTTCCCAAGAAAACTTCTATAATGTCACTCGTCATAGAGTGAAAAACAAGGTAACTCACAGAGAATATAAACCAGTTCATCCTCTGGAAAGCTCTCCAGAAAATAGACACATCAATAGTTAAAAAGGAATCGTCGACGCTTGTATTAAATGTTTCCATTTCAAAACAGTTCTAGAGAAAAAAACCTAAGAGTACATTGTTAAGCATAAAGTTTGCCGTATGATCTTTCCTGCAAGGAGATTGGCAAATATTGAAATTATTTTATTGTGAATCTTAAAATTCCTTTGAATTTGTCCTGATTAAGTCTACCAGACGTCTAACAGTTGAAATGCAGCAGCAATTCGACAATAAGAGGTTTTTTTATTGCATCTAACATAGTTAAACTCCCTACAAATCAATTCTGCAGTCCTTGGCAGGCACTAAATCTTCATTGCAGCACTTGTTTTCAACAGACAATATTATGACTAGAGTGTCAAATCCAATGAAACTTGAGAAGACGATGCCTTGCCATCTACACTCTTTTTGTATTTTCTCTTTGAAAACAAAGTGCAGTCACCTTCTTCACCTCGTTGTGGAGCTATCACTTGTGACGCGTCTCTACCTTCGAGTAATAAACCTGCATTTGATTGAAGAAAATGAGAAGACAAATGGAGAAATATAGGTATTAGAATTTAAGCTGGCAATGTAGAATTTTCTTTTTTGAGGGAGGCAGAGATGATCCTTGTTCAACCATCAGCATTTAAATAATCTCTTTTTATTTCACTTTTTCCGCCCGAAAATGTATAGTTTTCAAGTTATTGCTGAACAATGTTCTCCGAGCTTTCGAATAATTTAAAAATTTATACAGATTGATATAATGATATGAGCTGATATGAGTTCAATTTCTAACAATAGATCTGAGTAATATTACATTTACAATTTTTTCTTTTTATTAAATGCGTCTTCATTTTATAATTGTTAAAATACAGTAGAAAAATATTATTAATAAAAATAAATTATTCTTGCAAATATTTAGAAATGTAAACTTGCTGTCTCCAGGATAAGTTAGGATGAGAAACATACCTTGTTCATTCTTGCCAAGCTTGATGGCATTTCTGTATCTCTATACAATAAAAAAAAATATAATTAGTAAAAAAAGATCTACTAGTTCAGAGATTATTTATTTTTATTTTTTTAGCAGAAAGTGATTGCCCATTAAATTAATTTAGCTACCTGTAGATGGCTTCTCACATGAGAAGAGGTAAGCCCTTGAACACCCATAAGCTTTATCAGTTGCTTGGGGGTTGCCCCTGCAAGTAGAGTATAAACATTATAACAACTATAACATCAAAAAATTTATACAAATAAATGGACAGGGATTCAATATGAATCAGATATAATTCATATTATAAAAGTATTTAGAATTCTAGATCAATATCAAAGCCAGAGGTATAATAAAACATAAGCTTATAGAAAAGTAAATCATCAAGCATATACAAAAATCAAATAAAGAAAAAAGAAGAGGAATAAATGCTTACTGTATGGACCTCCAAGTTGTTCCAGTGCTCGAAGAAAACTCATATGCAAATCAGCCGTCCAACGAATTCTGATCCCCTTCGCCCCTTTCTCATTTTCATTCTCATGAGAAGCACACCCATTGTTTTCTCTTCCTACTTGAATTCTCTTACCAAGAATAACAATTTCTTGGGTACTTGTTCCTTCTCCATTCTTCTCCATTTTTTCTGCTGCTAAACCTTGTGAAACGATTGCATGAACAACATGAATAGAAACAAGGATGAGTTTGAGAATAGAGTGATTGAAATGTATATAAAGCTGAGTATGGTGTAAAAAATTTAATATTTGCTGCCTTTGTTATGATTACGAGCAATGTGTGTTGGAGACCCTCCTATCTAAAATTTAATGTTGGAGGCAGTATATTGCATATTTCTTCCCTTTATTCACATCCTTAGGTTTACCATCATGATTGGAAAGACTTTTGGTGATTTCCATGTGAAATTGGGAATCTTTTTAGATTATTAAAATAAATTTAATATTTAATTTGAAAAGGAATTATCATATAATATTTTAACTATCAATTTATTTGCTACCTTCATTAAATTTAAAAGTTGTATATGTTGATAATGAGAAGTATAAAAATAAAACTATTATTAAATACAATGACAAAAAAATATTAAGAATTTAAAATAGATATTTAAGAACACACTCATTAAAGATATGTCAAAAACTATATCTTTAATTTCTTATAATATTGATCTAGGTTTTACTATCTACATGTTGATATTCATAACAATTAATAAAAAAATATTTAATTAATATCTATGCATTCACAATAAATAAATACTTTTATTAAATTTTAAATACTTTGCAATTATTGATCTAAAATTATTTAAAATATTTGAATGAGTATTAAATTTTATTGAAAATAAATACATATAAAATATATTTAAATTATTTAAGAGGAAGACAAATGATTTAAAATTATCTTTTTAAAAAATAAACTTATCATAAATAATTTTTAACTATAATGATCAATGGAATATTCAAATACAAAAAATTACCCATCATATAAAATCGTACATCAAATAACAATATTCAAATGCATGAAATTATCCATCATGTAATAATAATAACTATAATTGCTAACAACTAATTTGAAGATAGGCTATTATATTCTAAACAGTTAAGATATATAATTCTTAACTCTAGCAATCAAACAAATAACCAAATGCATGAAATTACACTTCATTTGAAACTATCCATGGAACAACCAATAACGAACTTGGTGGATACCTAGGCTACTATATTCTACAATTTCTTGATAGCTATGTTTAAAATATTATTTGAGAGTGTAATTATTTGATAAGATAAGTGAATATATGAATTGTTATTGTTTATTGTATTTTTTATAAATTGTTTTGGAAAAATTCACCACTAGAAATTCACTCCGGGAAAATTCACTGCCAACAATTCACCGCCATGAAAAATTCACTCCATGGAAAACTCACCTCCAGCAATTCAGGGCACAATTTTCTATGGGTGAATTTTTTCATGGCCATAAATTTTCCCGCCTGAATTGAATTGTTGGCCGTGAATTTTCCTATACCGTGAATAAATACTTTTTTTAAAGATTTTTTTAGCTAATAAACAAGGTTAGACATCTAGGCGGCCCAAACAATAGACCATTAAACCCTAGGCTCTCATTACGAGCTCATAAGATTCATCTAAAATATAACTCATCTATCTCAAAATTTATCTTAATTTTTCTAAACCATATAAAACTCGTCTAAATCTAAGTTAATTACACACCTTTAAAATTATTTTTATCCTATTTATCATGACGTCAAAAAATCATCTTGCTTCCATTATTAGTAGTTTTAGCTAGAGGATAATTTCTCTTGTGTATATCTACTACAATCCATTAATTAGAGTTCTTTTTATCATAAGTGCGATATGATCTACGATTGTGTCACATCCCGCCTGCTCGTCAAGGAATAGGAAGATTAAAGAAGAATAGAGTAAAGACTAAGAGAACGAATAGGAAGGCGATGATGGTTTTTTGAAGCTCAAGAGAAACCAAATTTTATGTGGGTTGATCTCGTCCATATGGTGAGGAGACAATTTGAAATAAATAGGAATGGTGGCATAGTTGATAAGCATGGCGCTTCACCACATTGGCCCCATCCAAAATAGTGCAAGGTAAGAATGAGATATGACACACAAGATAGGAAAATGGACCCATAACCCTTCATAAATCAACATTTTTGGGCTTTGTTTTTTGAGAGGAAGGAGAATTAAGACATGATTTGAAGTTAGTAGGAGATTTCACCAGATTTTTCTATGGCTGAGCATTAAAATGGAAAGGAAATGAAGAATGGTGCGAGACATGGAACCCCTATCCATGGGAGACCAAATTATACTAATCACATGGAGAAATAAACACCCACATAGCCTTAAAACTCTCACGAACCCTATATTGGAAAGGTGTGCTATTTTGGAGGGGAACGACTGTAGGAGAGACTAGTTGGATGAAAAATAGGAAGAAGAAAAATGGGACGAAAGCAAGGTATAGAGGTGACCATGGATTGAGGTAACGTAAACGCAATTTGAAGGAAGAAAATCCTTTAGATTGTAAGGAAAATTTCAGCCATCTAATGACAATTTCCACATCACCCAAATTAAAATTCATGCAAATAAGTATTCAGAGTCCATATGCAAGAGAATCGAAAACATACCCATGAAAGATGACGTGAGATATACCTTGGGAAAACCCTCATGAGGGAAAAACCCAGCCTCCAAAATCATCCATACTCCATCATATTATTCAACAATAAAGCCATACAAGACTTAGAATGAACACATCTGAAGCATCAAGCCTCTCGATGCATCCTTGTGTCTCCAAGCATGAATCAACACATCGCATGCCATGTTTCAAATATGCACTCCTCAAAAAGGTTCAATAATGATAGCCAACTCACTCAGCCAACATTAACCACTAAACATGTGCTTTCTTTTATAGACTCAAGCTCACACAAATACAACCAAGTGGTAAGATAAAACCATGTACCAAGACCATTGATAGCATTGAAAATTTCGTCCACTTTGAGCATGTAGATAGCAATATCTTCATCTTCTGGCATCCTTAGGTTTTCAATTTTGGCTTTGAAATTCCACATCTTTGTTTGCTTGACCTTATCATCTCCTTCATAGATGCTCTGCAACTTTGTCCAGATCTCTTTAGCAATTTTTGAGGCTTATCACCTTCTCAAGTTCTAAATTAGAAAGTCCACTCAAGATAGAATTCCTTGATTTTCCATTATTCTCATAATCCCTTATCTCATCATCACTTTCCAGAGGACTAGTAGGCATAGCATATCTAGTTTCGACTAACTTCCAAACACCAAATCCTAATGGTACAAGAAAAGATTCCATTCTAGCTTTCTAGAAAGCATAATTTGATCCATCAAACAAAGACACCTTGACACCATTCTTGTTTGCCATTGGATCTACCTCATGTGGTTAAGGTTATTCCAAGGAACCATAACTCAGATACTAATTGAAGTACCTAAAAATCTACAAAACTCTAAAACTTCAAACATGGGTTAGTCATGCAAATTCCTCAAATGCTCCTATGAAATAACATGTAAATGCTTGAAAAAATGTAACCAATAAGAGGATTAAAAGAAATCTAAAAGCATAACATGTACCTATTCCATATTGGATTGGTGTCAAATGTGAAAATGACCCTTTCCCAATCCTTGCTAAAATTGAAATGATGTAATGCAATGGTGATGGACAAAATTAGTTGTCAATTTGAGAGAGTAACTTTGCATTAGAGTGTAGATGTGTTTGTTGAAGAATAAGCCCTTTATTTATAGATTTTGAAATTGGAAGAGAGCTCAAAATAGATCAATTTGGGATAGATATTGGACCAATGAGATGAGGCCACTTGTCAACTTGTCATAGGTTGAGGAATGTACAAGCTTTGACCAATGTGCCCAAGAGGGGGAGATTCAAATTTGAAATTGTGAAATAAATTTTGAGAGGGGGACATGTAAGAGAGAAGTTACTGCTATGTTGGAAAGGACAAGTCAACTCGTCTTCATAAACATGTAAGCCTATCTAAAATGGATTAAACCTTCACTTCATAAGTGGATTGGTGCTTATTTGATGTGGAAAGAAGCCCTTTCCCAACCCTTGATAATGCAAATGATGATGATGGAAAAAATCAATTCTCAAATGAAGAGAATGACTTTGCATAAGCTTTTTTGTGGATCAAGATGTGGAGTTGTGGGGGATTTTCTTGAAGAATGATGCCTCTATTTGTAGATTCTCAAATGCTAAGAGTGCCAAACATGGAGGATGTGGGATTAAAGATTTGGCCAATAGGAAGAGGCCACTTGTCAAGTTGTGATAGGCTTGAGGATGTGCAAGATTTGGGAAATGTTCCCAAGAGGGGGAAATTTCAAATTTGAAATTGTGAGTAAATGCTGAGTTTGACTTGTGCAAGGGACATGTAAGAGACATGTAAGGCCTCATAAATGCTTTGTTGGGTGTACATACCCACTTGTGTTTGAATTCAAATTTGAGGGAAGATGCCGTGTTGAGTGAAAATGTTGATTTAATAAATTGATAAATTGATTTATTTGTGCAAGTGGGGATATCTAGAGGATGCAAGTGGTTAGGATTAGCATTTAATCATGATTAGATTAGTTTAATGATGATTAGGATGATTTGACCAATTTGACTTGATTTAGGGATTTAAATCAAATCAAAGGGAGATGAATGATGATTTGAGATTTAATTAAATAAATGATTGGTTTATTTAATCAAAGAGGGAATGATAAGCTTAAATTAAATAAAGTTAATTTATTCAATTTAAGTGAATGACCTTAGGAGATTGAAATTGATTTACCCTGATGAATGGACGAGTGTGAATTTGATCGAATGCATAATGCTAATTTTGCGTGTCTACATTTTTCCCCTCTTTGAAGCAATGTACTTGTTGCATTGGTTCAAAGAATAAACTTGCCTCGATCAAAATTCAATTTTTTAAAAAAAAATTTAGATGCCCCAGCAGAAAGAGGTACACTAGTACATTTCACCCTCGAGAGATCGAGCGAAAAGATTAAATTTGAGGGTCGATCTCACGACAAAGAGGTTCAAAATGGATGGTTATGGATGATGATGCAAATGAAATGGTTTTAAGATGCTTAGAATAACAAATCTATATTATCCTAAACGACTTAAATGACGATATGATGTGATGATGGATGAGATGGATGATGTGATATGCTATGATTATGCAATGGATGATTTATGAGATGCTTAGACTAACAGATCTATATTATGATGATGAACATGCATGTGAGATGATACGTTTTATGGTAGTACCCAGTTCTGAAAGACACTGTACGACTAAGGCCTACATACCATGAGGACTTGACAGTTTACTCTTATCCATTTATATACCGACCCGAATGAAAAACCGGTTGGAGTTGCCTTCGAGTTCTCCTTTCAGATGTGTCTCTTAGGCAGGCCCCTCTAAAGGTGACTCAAAGCAATAAAATTCATTTTGATTGTTTCTCTTGCACCCTAAATCGCACGAAGTGCAAGGGGAGAGGATACGCACTGAAAATGCACCAAAGACAAAATCACACAAATCAGACACTTGTTCGTTTTAGCCTCAAAACAGTGATGAGTTCATTTTAAAGCACCAAGATGAAGTGTGAAATTTTCTTTGTTCAATTTTTAGCCCAAAATTGAAGTCTAGTCAATTTCTAAGTTCAATTTTAACCAACTTTGAAAAGAAAAAATGACGTAGTTGGCTTAAAACAGAAAATTAAAGTAGTAAATTGAGGCTCTAAGCATTTAAAAATGCTTTTGTTAAGTTCAAGTTAAGTGCTTAATTTTCTTCAACTCCAAAAGTTTTCAAAAATTGCTTCCAATGTTTAAATGTTGCAAGTTTCATGTGCAAACGAAATCCCCCCTGTAAGATAAAGACGTATGAGAATTAATTGTTAAGAAATAAATATTGAAATAAATCAATTTCAATAGATGTGCTTTGAACAAAAATTAAAGATGATCGATAATCCTTCATTATGTTTTCTAACAAGATGAGATTGTAAGATGCAAAGACATTTTATCTACAAGCCTTGTTAAAAGAATAAAGAACATTTAACAAGGTCTCACAATACTAGAAAATGCCAGCCTAATCTATTCCTCCACTATTTGATACCCTTGGATTCAAAAAAGAAAAATAAAATCCTCTTAATTAAAACTTACACAAGCTCCTAAAGTTGCCACTTCCAATGAATGCATTAGTCAAATATAAAAACAACCTACCCCATCTAAGACCATCGCTTCCATTTAATGCCTAGTAAATAGAAGCAAAGACGAGTTTTAATTTCGAGATCTATAAAATCATTTTCAAAGCTCACAATAAAATAATGAAAATAGCAATAAAATAATGTTGAATGGTGCAAGGCAGTGACAACATACGTTTTGGAGGGAAAATCAAATGTTCCAGCAGTCGAAGTTGTATTAAATGTGATCAACGAATATTTGATGAGCCTCCTTTATGAGGACGTCTTATACGTGACCACCAAGTATTTGATTGACCAAGGTGCGATTGCTGGTTAGTTTCTTCCTTCAAGCTAAGGTCACTGCCATTGTATTGTCATGGGCCAAATGTATTCTTTTGTCCAATTTGGTAAGTAGATCTCTGCCTCTCTTTTGTGTCCAAACCTATGCATACATCAGCATACATAGCATAAAGAAGAGAAATCAAAGTTGATGGGAATCTCCTTTCAATAAAAATATCGATGGCATGTGAGGGAAAACCACGGGTTTTCTTGCATTTGATTTTGCACCGAACACTCCATTCCCTTAATAAAGTTTAAAGATAATACTTACTATGAAATGGAAAGAAAAACTATTAGTCAAATCATCCTAATCATCGTTAAACTAATCTAACCATGATTAAATGCTAATCCTAACCACTTGCATCCTCTAGATATCCCCACTTGCACAAATAAATCAATTTATTGATTTATTAAATCAACATTTTCACTCAACATGGCATCTTCCCTCAAATTTGAATTCAAAAACAAGTGGAAATGTACACCCAACAAAGCATTTATGAGGCCTTACATGTCTCTTACATGTCTGTTGCACAAGTCAAACTCAGCATTTACTCACAATTTCAAATTTGAAATTTCCCCCTCTTGGGCACATTTCCCAAATCTTGCACATCCTCAAGCCTATCACAACTTGACAAGTGGCCTCTTCCTATTGGCCAAATCTTTAGTCCCACATCCTCCATGTTTGGCACTCTTAGCATTTGAGAATCTACAAATAGAGGCATCATTCTTCAAGCAAATCCCCCACCACTCCACATCTTGATCCACAAAAAAGCTTATGCAAAGTCATTCTCTTCATTTGAGAACTGATTTTTTCCATCATCATCATTTGCATTATCAAGGGTTGGGAAAGGGATTCTTTCCACATCAAAGAAGCACCAATCCACTTATGAAGTGAAGGTTTAACCCATTTTGGATAGGTTTACATGTTTATGGTTTCTTTGTAATGCTTTTCATCATGTTTCATTTTCTTGATGTGATTAAGAGCTTCATAAGGATTTTGATTATTGTTTTTGGCTAACTTGACTAATAGTTTGTTGTGTTGATTTAGATAGCCAAGCAAAAATATTGCTCACACATTGGCGCTAGAAGGATTTTTAAGAATGGTATCATAAGCTGTATTGAAAGTTCAAATGCCTCCTTAGAATTTTAATACCTTTTTGTGGCAGTAAATTTCTATATCATGGTTTTTTAATGTTGTGCTAACTAATTACTTGCTCCATTTTAATCCTTTGGGAGAAAGTTGTATGAATTTCTTACATTATTTTGGACAGTTCTTTTAAGCACTGCCTTTTGAAACTTATTTTTGCTATATACATTCCTATATACTTCCATGCTTATATTTGTCAATATCAAGCAGGTATAGAAAGAGAATCTATATACATTTTCCAACAATCTAGGTTCGTAGTATTTCAAATACTTTCACTTTTGTTCTTGTCTCCATTATGATGAAAGAAGCCTATGTACAAGAACTCGTAGCAAAGAAGAGTGCCAAATAAACAGTAAAACTCTCCATATCATTTTCTACTATACATCTACTTCTGCTAGGCAAAAAAACATATAAAAATAAAATAATAACACACATATCAGAAACAATTTTTTACTGATTGATAACAAAGCTGTGTGTTAACAATAAAAATGTGAGGCTGATAACAATGTGTAGGATATAAGTCCAGACATTTTAGCATAGAAAGAAAAGGCACTGGGCGCAACTTTGCATTGTCCAATTGCACTCACCGGAAAGCCAATTATTAGCTATTGCATTAGCTTAAAAGTTCTTGTAGTCTTTTAGCAGATTTCTTTGCGTTGGTCAATTTGAAACTCCTTGCTGTTTCGCTTCACCTACATTTAACTTTAAACTCTTTTTGGGTATCATTATAAAGCTCAGCTACTAATTGCATTTGCTCTAAAGTATCCAAAGGCTCGCCATTCACTAAATTTGAAGTTTACAGATCACTTTCACCTTGCATATATGGAAACTGGTGGCGACCAAAAGAAAGCAAATGTTCCTTCTGGAGAGAAGTGGTTTTCCTTTTTGCCTGAGCAAGATTTTTGCTTGGCTATCTAAATCAACACAACAAACTATTAGTCAAGTTAGCGAAAAACAATAATCAAACTCCTTATGAAGCTCTTAATCACATCAAGACAAGGAAACATGATAAAAAGCATTACAAAGAAATCATAAACATGTAAACCTATCTAAAATGGATTAAACCTTCACTTCATAAGTGGATTGGTGCTTCTTTGACGTGGAAAGAAGCCCTTTACCAACCCTTGATAATGTAAATAATGATAATGGACAAAATCAGTTCTCAAATGAAGAGAATGACTTTGCATAAGATTTTTTGTGGATCAAGATGTGGAGTTGTGGGGGATTTGGTTGAAGAATGATACCTCTATTTGTAGATTCTCAAATGCTAAGAGTGCCAAACATGGAGGATGTGGGACTAAAGATTTGGCCAATAGGTAGAGGCCACTTGTCAAGTTGTGATAGGCTTGAGGATGTGCAAGATTTGGGAAATGTGCCCAAGAGGGGGAAATTTCAAATTTGAAATTGTTTGTAAATGATGAGTTTGACTTGTGCAACAGACATGTAAGAGACATGTAAGGCCTCATAAATGCTTTGTTGGGTGTACATGTCCACTTGTTTTTGAATTCAAATTTGAGGGAAGATGCCATGTTAAGTGAAAATGTTGATTTAATAAATAAATAAATTGATTTATTTGTGCAAGTGGGGATATCTAGAGGATGCAAGTGGTTAGGATTAGCATTTAATCATGGTTAGATTATTTTAATGATGATTAGGATGATTTGACCAATTTGACTTGATTTAGGGATTTAAATCAAATCAAAGGGAGATGAATGATGATTTGAGATTTAATTAAATAAATGATTGGTTTATTTAATCAGAGAGGGAATGATAGGCTTAAATTAAATAAAGTTAATTTATTCAATTTAAGTGAATGACCTTAGGAGATTGAAATTGATTTACCCTGATGAATGGATGAGTGTGAATTTGATAGAATGCATAATGCTAATTTTACATGTCTACACTAAGGATCCCCTAGTATGCCATCTAAGTCTCTAGTGTTGTGTCATACATAACCAATTATGTCATAAAAATATATAATTCTCTAAATAAGTATGACCCTACTGACTAGTTATGCATTTTGGATCATAGTGAACTAACTAGTGCAAGTAGAAATTTTTGCACTACTTTGGCCAAAGTTTGAAAAAATTTCAACCACTTCCTTAAAAAGTGGAGTTGTATGTTCACCCACCTCTAACTCGACTTGGAAACCTTCATTACCTAAGGTTTAACTAAAATTGGCTACTTGACCAACTGCAAATGGATGTAGCATATTTTCCTTCAATGGGTTAAGGGAAATAAGCTCCTTCAATAGGCTTTTCCTTGGAAAATGCAAATGGATGTAGCATATTTTCCATCGCTAGGTTCCATGGGTATTCATGTAGGGTTTGACTTGAAAAATAAAGTGGTAAGATTGTGCAACCATATCTTCAAAGTCATGTTCCTTCATGTCATTGATTGTAGGTTTTCTTTCTCCTTGTAGATACCGCGTCTTGTCATGTACGCGTATGCTTATTTTCCTAGGTGAGTTATTTCTAGTTCCTATATTCCTCATTTTTAGTCTATCTAGAGATTTTTCTCACTCTACTTGCAAGAGGCACACATGATCTCCTAGGACGAGATGGTTAGATCATGTTTTCATGTTTATATTCCCAATTATGATTGGAGCTTTGACATTGATTTTGTGTAGTTCTCTTTGTATTGGGTACACTGATAATTCATTTGACTACTTCGTGGTGGCGCTATGTTAAATTTGGAGTTTGGCATGGATTGATTTGGTTACAATTACTCATGGATACTTGGAGACTTAGGTGAGGATTGCAGTTCTCTTGTGGTTAGAGACTAAGTATTTGAATTTATACCCTTGTAGGGTTTCTCCTTCCATTTAAATGAGTCCCATCTTCTAAGAACGTTTCTCCCAATTGGTTTTTCTTGGAAATATCCCGTTTAGTTAGAAATCCCTACATAGGGTTTAAAATTTGAAAAAATTTCCCAAGTAAATAAGCCTTGTGGGATCCTGATGCTCAAGTGGACTTCACTTTTCTTTTTTCATCTAGTTCACTTGAACTTTCCAAATTTATTGGAAAAGTGTGCCCATATGATTTTGTAGCTTTTTCCATGTGAAATATCCACTTCTAGTTGCTGATGAACTTTCTAACATTTCCACTTGCCGATGGATTTCCTGCTAGTGCATATAACTTCAAAATAATCTAAGTTGAATATTTGTAAGTGGATGGAGTGATGGAGTCCATCTTCCCACATTCACCTATGGTGACGTCATTTTCTTATTATGGAAATTTCTAAGTTAAAATATCCTTCCGACATATTTTTTTAGCTCACTTACACTCTTTTACATATTCCCTTCGGCAAACTTTTCCGGGTGTGTGCATGATCATCATGGAAAAAATAGGCCCTTAAGTGGCAATAAAATTCAAAAAAATTAGAGTCAGGCAACTTGACATAAAAATTTGAATAAGTTATCTATATGATTTAGAAAATATGTAAGAATCTAGAATCTGTAGCAAATTGAATTTAGTTTCTAAGCTACTGGGTTTATTTAAAAGAAAATCTATTTGGTGAAAATTTGAAATTTCAATGCAGTAGCACTTAAATTTAAGGGAAAAAATAAGAAGTAGGTGTCTGTCTGACCACACTAACCACAATAAAATGATAATATTTTTTTATAAGATTTTAGATATAAGTAGAGGACTCGTGTCCCGATGCGATGCATATTTTTTTTAAATTTTTTTTCCAAGTAAATAATTAATTATGAATTTTTTATTACAACTTTTGAAAAATATAAAAACTCGTATGTCTAACCACCTTAACTTGGTCAAAACTTCATGAAATTCATGCTTTTTTAAAATCCTATAGTATGAGAAGCATAGAATGTGAAACATGTTTCGGATTCAAAAAATGTGATACCGTTTGAAAGCTATAGATTTTTTCCAATCAGCCTATCAATCAGGACATTAATCGTAATTCAAATAGAAAATGAATAAAATTATTTATTAAATTCAAAGTAAATCATAATTTATATTGGTGGAAAGCATAGAATCCGCTTTAAAAACCCTTTTCATTGCATCAATTTTTGGTAAAAAAAAGGCCGTCAACCATATACCCTACACATACCCATCATATCACCACTTTTTAGCCCATCATGATCCTGCACATACCCTGCCCATTCATCTAAATTTTCAGTTGCAAATTTCTTCATTTGGTTTAGGTGTCTTCGTTCACAAACCTATTCCACCTCATTATCTTGCATAAGTACAATGATGATGTCATATTTATTTTATCATATTGTTTATGTCATCATGGTGTCACCTCATCTAAAGACCCATAGTCCACTAATGACATCATGTTGATTTCATCCTTAGTGATATCATCACCAAGCATTTTCATCTAAACCATATTTTTCTATAACTGGCGGGTTCACTTGGTTCTTTCTGCATGGTTCACTTCACCGATTTTTTCTTAAAGATATGGTTGGTGATCTTTTTCTTGCAAGTCTTAATCTTGCAGAGTTTTAAGGGGTCTTTTTATGTTACAAAGGTTTTCAGGGCATTAATATTGCTCCCAATACTGATGGCTTCCCTGCTTGATCCAAACGTAGGTTAGAATTTTGTAGGAGCCAGAAAAGGTTGTTGAATAATGAGTCTTCAATCTGCATGGACCCGATAGAGCTCTTATGTCTGCATGGACCTATTGAGGGTTGATAAAGTTGAAGAAAAGGATGTTTTGTGGGAATTTCTATATGAACCAAGTGTTTGACCTAGAAGGTGAATCCACTTCATGTTGGGGTTTCTGTATGAACTTGATGGGTGTCAGCTCTCTACTTCATCCTAGAATTGAAGTCGATGTCCCACATGTGGTGTCTCGTGGGGATACAAAGGTCAACATGACCTTGTGGAAATTGTGATGGTGTTTGGATATATCTTGTATAGGCCTGAACTTTTTCCAAATCCATTTCAAGCCATTTTCTCTACTAGATGTCGATGAGATCTCTTCCATGGTCATGATAATCATGCCACATCCTGATCCGGACCATCGTTTTGAATCATGTAGGGGTTCAAATTTTTTCAAGAGGTAAAACAAAGAGGTTGGCTCTCATAGTGACATGAGCCAGAAGCACATCACTCATGTAAAACAAGGAACACGACTCTTAAATATACACCAACCAATGTAAATAAGGGCATATACACATGAAATCATGAAAAGCAACATCATATCATATACATGGCACAAGCATGATCACATCAAATACATAAAGTTCAACATAATAATCATGAGACATAATATACACATGCTTAATGGTATACATCAAACAAGAAGCACAAATGATAAACTAAATCACAAAACACATAATGCAGACATGAGAAAATGCAACCATGATGTAATGCCCCTTCTCAAACTTTTTGAATGTTCTTTTACTAGTTTATATCATTTCCTTACAAGTACATATTTTACAAATACTTTTTTTTTTTAATTATACTATAATATTGTGGATTGATTGTTCATAATAATTACAAATTAAATCAATAATAGAGGAGGTTTCTCTCATTTCAATCTATGAATTCAAAATTAAAATATTTCTTATTAAAGAATATGATATTTCCACAATCCATTAGATAGTGCAAAATAGTTTCCAGTAAAAAATTGTATAATTTTTTTAATCAAAATTATAGATCAAACTCCAGATTCAGGAAAAATAACATAAAATGAAAAAAAAATAACAAACTCAAGACAAGAAACATAAAACAAAAAAAGATAACAAACTTAACTAGGGGAGAGGACCCAAAAGTTGAGTATGCTAATTTCACGCTTCTAATTATCCTGCGAGGAAATTTCAAATCACTCCCAATTTTTAACAACAACTTACTTGGCAAGTCCCCTACTTATAGCTTTCGTTTCAGGGCCACATCATCAAATAAGATGTCATATCATCATGCTTTTTGTCAAAATGTAGTTGACCAATACTTGTGCATTCACATAATGGCTAGTTGAGCGTTGATGTGGCATCACACGATTAGTTGCTTTTAAGCTCAAACGAATACATTTTGTACAATTATGGATAGTCATGTCACAACTATTGATCTAATATTGATAAAAATATTGAGAATTATATAAACAGCTACTATCAGAACTATTGAAACATGCTCAAACTACTACATCCTCTCCCCTAATAAATTAAAAAAAAACGTGTTTTCTCATTCAAACCCATCAAACAAAAATTAAAAAAATTTCAACTCATACAAAATACAAAATTCATATACTAAAAGGCTCTTAAAGTAGATGGAATCACACCGCTAGTGATATCACCTACTATCGTATAATTGTGAGTAATCAACGAAGACGCAACTATTTTAACTACCACCAAGACTCTTCCATATTTCTCTTGGTACTAACAGCTAATTTTTTTAAGCATCAACACATTCCAAACCATTTCATAATCGATCACATACATGATCACATTTCTCTTGGTACTAACAACTAATTTTACATTGGTCAATTCTTCAACTCAATATGTTGAAATCCCGCTCTTCCTGACATGCTAATAGCTACTAATTTAGTTAAGATAGAAAGTTTTTGACTTGCAATCATACTTATATGTTCAACGAGAGTAGATTAAGAATCCACCTCTCAAACTTCTAGCACGTACTATTTTACTTGCAATGCAATAGCCACATCAAATACAGTACAAACCTTTTACTTTTGCTTTATTCTTCAAGCAACACCCTTCAAAGCTATAGCATCCTCCTTTAGGCCTCTTTGTCTAACCTTGAGTTGGAGCCCAAGCTTTCTAATACAACAGTCTGTTGCTGATTCTTAGACATTGCATTCTTTCTAGGAAAACATCCTACCTTTCTCTATAGTCCCTTCATTTTCCAAATTCTTCTGTTACCCACCTTTTTAAGATCTCATTGAAACTTCTCCCTCCACATGACATCATCAAGTGTCCAGAAGTGAGCTCATGGAGTGGAATCTAATGACCATAGCTCCAATGCAACCCACAAAGGAGATAACCAAATTTCACTGTATAATCACTAGTATAATAGAACATACTTTCACCATATAATCACTAATTATATAATTTATAATTTATAATTAGCATACCAAAGTAGCTCCATACATACCACTTGTACTCTTCCATGGTCATATTTCTTTCACTAATGCATAAATGCACATGCATGCGCCTAACGTGCAGGTATAGATTCCAGTCACAACTATTCCCATCTAAGATGTGGCTGAGATGCACACTGATTTTGTGGTAGTTCTCTCCCAAAAAGCCACTGGCATTACAGCCTAAAATTAAAAATTCTGAATGTGTTAAGAAAAAGTCCATCCTCACATAATATAGAAGCAGACCATCCCGCCTAAGAGAATCTCTTACAAACTCATCCCAAGGAGACTTTCCTGCATAACAGAGGCTATTTTCGCACAGTGCAGATTAATTTGCATTACTTAAAAGAATCATTTCCCAAATATACTTATTTCTGATAGACTAATTCATGGAAAAATATACCTATAGATATGTATGGTACACAATTTCCTGTGCAGTTTACCCAAGTAATGGCACTCTACATTGAACACCTTGTAACCAAACCCTGCATAGCCCCAAGACGGAAGTACATGCTAGCTTTTTTTTCCCTTGATTCCACTTTTTACTTATAATATTGCTCCAACAAAATGGCCTCAGAAATACCTTCTAAAGCATTCCAAGCTTAATTTGTTTTGCCAAAATTTGATTCATATGCCTGGGAAAAACTTCTCAGATTAAGTGAACTTGATCCAAAGCTCAACAAGCTTCAACATCTCACTCACTTAAACAACAATTTGAGTAAGTCACAAATTTTGCCAACTTTTAGTCAGTTTTGCCTGTATATGACTAGTATATTAAAGAGAATGCAATTGCCAATAAAATTAATTAGAAACTTGAACCTTTTCATATATTACAGCCCATTGAATAGCATGCAAATGAGTACTATGAAACCATTCTTCTGGAGATATCCACTTGAGTGGAAAATTAGTTCCGTCTCACTATCTATATAGCCTTCAGATTAATAGAGTACTAAATATGACAATTTCCTCCCGCGTGATAAAAAAGTGACAACAGAAGTCCTCGATGCCTACAAAAGCCACTGTACTATGTCACTAGGTAAATGAGATGAATATTAGACCATAATTTTCAAGACATCATAATTCTTCACTAGGAATCCCACCCCACAGAAAACATTGGTAATTGCTAGTAAATGATACATTAAATGATTATGCTCTCAATGACATGGGATTTGATTGGCCCTACCCTTGGCCACTGACCCAGTCCCAACCATTCCAGCCCCCACCCTTGTGGATTTTTAGGCCCCTCTGATTGGAGCACCCCTATCCTGATAAGCACCATGTCACCAACTATTAGATTTTCCTGTTACCAAAAATGCCTCTAAGGAGATTTGAAGGAAATGGAATGACGCAAAAGTACAGAAAATGGCAAGGTATCCACTAAAGAATGGTTGTGGAACCTTCCGCATCTGCTTGTGAAGATCCTTTCATTTAATCTGTCCATTCATCAGGTGAAATGACCTACATGAAAGTGTCCTGGCCATTTCAGAAATAGGCCTGGTACTTCCCTGAATCTCCAGCAGACATCCCGTCGGCCTCTTCACTATCTCCCACACAGATTCAAGTTGTTGTGGCCAAGTTCACTAGAGAATAATTTTGGCGGTCGCTAGATGAGGATTCCTTATTTTCTACTTCTGATTTGGAGTGTTCTATAGGCAGCCTCCAAAATTTGGAGTAGCAGGAGTGGATGATGTTGTTTGATTCCCTTCTTGAGGATATGGATAGAAACCCTAACATAAAATGTTCATCAAAACTCATAAATGTCGTCCACCTATCTGTCGCGTCGTTTCCTGCACAGTTACTAAATTCTGCAATGGTTGATGAAGCTGAACTTTGATTTCTCCTACTCATAAATGTCGTCCACCTATCTGTCGCGTCGTTTCCGCACAGTTACTAAATTCTGCAATGGTCAATGAAGCTGAACTTCGATTTCCCCTACACGCGATCTGAAACTCTTTTAAACAATCAATGGTTGCAAATGACGAACTGTCAACCATGGACAAAATGAGCTTGGAAAGCTCAAAATAAGGAAATGCCTTTAGCCTAAAACTGTTTTAAACAATCAATGGTTGCAAATGACGAACTGTCGACCATGGAAAAAATGAGCTTGGAAAGCTCAAATAAGGAAACGCCTTCAGCCTAAAAATATTGAGAATTATATAAACAACTACTGTCACAACTATTGAAACATGCTCAAACTACTACATCCTCTCCCCTAGTTAATTAAAAATATTTTTTCTCACTCAAACCCATCAAGCGAAAATTAAAAAGATTTAACTCAAACAAAATACAAATTCATATGTTTACAGGCTCTTAAACTAGATGGAATCACAACCCTAGTGATATCACTTTACTATCGTATAACTGTGAGCAATCAATGAATGACGCAATTTTTTTAACTACCACCAAGAATCTTCCATATTTTTCCCGCCTCCTCCAAACAAATCATCCAATGTGATTAGAACTTGAAGGGGGAATGGCCGGATTGGCAGCAATGTGACCATGAAGGCCAAAGGCAGAGGAATTTTCACAGTAAAAATAAAACTTAATAAAATATATATATTTTTTTAGCGCAGAGCGGCTGCTCGTTAATTTTCTGTATGCTCACAATCCTTTAATATTTGAAGTAAATTACATATACAAATATATGAAGTAAAAATTCACGTGAAAAAATATTCACGGAAGAGAAGGAACGAAATAACATTTATTACAAATTACTTAACCGCTTTTTTCCCAGTCAAAATCATTTAATAAAATGTCCTTAACAATAATATTAAAACTTAAATATTAATTTTCCCGTACTATGAAATATCCTGGCGGAGGCGGCTTGGAGAAGGTTCCCCGTGGTATCGCAATGGGTAAAACCCATATTGCGATATCGCGGGCAGCAGTTTGTTGACGGCGCGGTAAATGGCGGTAAACGGCTGGCGGTTAAAGATAAAACAAAATTGCTACAGGGTCTCCCACAGTATCACAATGGTTATTTTCTTTATTGCGATATTGCGGGCAACGGCTTGAGGTGACGGCAGCAATTAGGGTTAACATTCCAAAACTCCCCCTTAAACATAACTGCATTGTCCACCATGCCCAATCTGTTTCTTTGAAAAATGAAATTATCTCTTCCCAGTGCCTTTGTGAAAATATCTGCACTTTGCTCTTCTGATCTGCAAAACTCTAAAAATATGTCACCATTGTTAATTAATTCCCTGATGAAATGATACCTGGTATCAATATGCTTGCTTCTTTTATGAAAGACTGGATTTTTTGAGAGAGCTATGGCTGAATTTTTATCACAGTAAATTTTTTTTGCCTCCATTTGTTCATTTTGCAATTCTTTCAAAATTCTTCTCATCTAGACTGCCTGACATGCTGCACTTGTGGCTGCCACATATTCTGCTTCAGCTGATGAAAGATAGACTATTGGCTGCTTCTTTGAAGACCATGAGACAACTCCAGTCCCAAAATTAAATACATAACCAGACGTGTTTTTTCTGTCATCAATGCTGCTAGCACAGTCACTGTCTGTGTATCCTATGAGTTTGAACTCATCTGAACTTGAATACTTAATGCCAAAATTCCTTGTTCCACTTGCATACCTTAAAATTCTCTTCCTAGCTTTCCAATGGGTGTCTTTTGGTGTTTCCATAAACCTAGAAATCAAACTTATTCCATACATAATGTCTGGCCTTGTGGCTGTGAGATACATGAGACTTCCAACAAGCCTCTTAAACAAAGTTGGATCAACATTAGACCCTCTATCATCCTTGCTTAGTTTCAAACCTATCACTTTAGGTGTTGGTGCTGGTTTGCACTTCATCATATTAAACCTTTTCAAAATGTCATTTGCATATTTTGACTATGAAATAAAAATACCATTTTTATTTTGATTCACTTCAATGCCCAAAAAATACTTCATCAGACCTAAGTCTGTCATTTCAAATTCTTTCTTCATGTCTGCCTTGAACAGATCAATTGACAAATTGCCAGTGAAAATTAAATCATCAACATATAAGCATACTATCAGTATTTCACCTTCTTCATTCATTTTTGTATACAGTGTGGGCTCACTGCTACATCTATTAAATCCATTCAGCAAAAGATAATTATCTATTCTGCTGTACCAAGCTCTTGGGGCTTGTTTCAATCCATACAGTGCCTTTTTCAATTTGTAAACTTTGTCTTATTGACCCAGAATTTCATACCCAGGTGGCTGATCCACATAAACTTCTTCTTCTAAATAACCATTTAAAAAAATTGACTTTACATCCATTTGAGATACAGACCACTTATTTTGAGCTGCTAAAGCTAAAATCATCCTTATAGTATCTAATCATGCTACAGGTGCAAATGTCTCATTGTAATCAATTCCAGGCTGCTGTGAATAGCCCTTTACAACCAATCTTGCTTTAAGCTTCTGAACTTCATCTTTTTCATTCAATTTGGTTTTATAAATCCATTTCACTCCAATGACATCTTTGTCTTTTGGAAGACTGACTAGATCCCATGTCTGATTCTTTTCAATTGCTTCAATCTCTTCATCCATAACACTTACCCATTTATCATCGTTGACTGCATCTTCAAAATGAACTGGATCTTCTATTTGAGAATAAAATGCACAAAGAGAAATCTAATCTAAATTATTCTCAACTTCATTTTGCTCATATATATCTCTTATGCTTCTGATTTTTTGTCTTCTCAGACATGCCAATGTAAGATTTGACATATCACTTGAACTTGTGGAATGTGGACCCGATGGTCCTGCTGTAGATGGAGTTTGTTGTCCTCTTGTTGGACTACTTCCTTGAATGCATGAGGTTGTTCTTACATTCGATGCTGGTGTCACTTGTGGACTACTTTGCTGAGCTTGAATGGGAGTGGTAGGAGTCACAATAGCTGGAATATTTGTTGATGCTGAAACTTCATTCTCTTCTTGAGGTATACTAGCTGAAATATTAACTGTCTTATCTATGCTTCCATCCCATGCTTCATCTTCTACAAATTGTACATCTCTGCTGATTATAACTTTCTTTGTTGTTGGATTATAGAGCTTATAAGCTTTGGATTCTTCACTGTATCCAATAAATATACATTTTTCTCCTTTGTTATCTAGCTTCCTTCTCAATTCATCAGGCACATGTGCATATGCTACACATCCAAATACTCTCATGTGAGTAACACTATGTTTTCTTCCTGTCCATGCTTCTTCAGGTACCATATTCATGACACTTTTTGTTGGACACCTATTCATTATATAGGCTGCACAAGATAATGCTTTTGCCCAATATTCATTTGACAAATGTTTGGCTTTCAACATGCTTCTAGCCATTTCCATGATTGTTCTGTTTTTCCTTTTAGCTACTCCATTTTGCTGAGGTGTGTATCTAGTTGTGAACTGCTTGTGAATTCCATGATCTTTGCAAAAATTAAAAAATTCTCTTGAAATATATTCACCACCTCTATCTGTTCTCAACACTTTGATATAATAACCACTTTGTTTTTCAACCAAATTCTTGAATTGACAAACAGATCAAACACTTCATTTTTCTGCTTTAGAAAATAGACCCATGTTTTTTTCTTGAATAATCATCAATGAATGTCAGAAATTAAAAACTACCACCTATTGAAGGTGTTTGCATAGGTCCACACAAATTTGAATGTATAATTTCCAAAGGGGTTTTGCTCTAGTTGACTTTCCTACTGGAAAAGATTCTCTATGTTGTTTTTCTAAAATGCACCCTTCACATACCCTTTCCGATTTTTCTATTAAAGGTAGTCCCTTGACCATGCCTTTCCTATGAAGTAAATTTAAACCTCCAAAGTTGAGATGCCCAAATCTCAGGTGCCATAACCAGTTTTCATCTTTTATCTCCTTGAAGGATTGTATGCACTACTGCTGTAGTTTCTTCTCTACCCACTTGTGAATTCATTAACTGTGCTTGAGCATAATTTATATTCAAATCCGGCCTTATCTTTGAGGAAACATTCTGTTGTTTGTCATTCTGACTTTTGCAATGCTGGTTGCTTGAGTATTTGTCTAAAATTGTGCATAGACCATTCTTGAAGGTTACTCTATACCCTTTTTGAACCAGTTGGCCTACACTCATTAAGTTATGTTTCAGACCAGGCACAAAATACACATCTGAAATATACTTTTTTTCCCCCTGTTTAATTAGAATATTGACATCTCCTTTTCCCTTGACTGACACTTTGTTGTCATTACCCAATGTAACATCAGACTTTACATTCATCTAAACTTGAAAAAAATTCTAGATTCCCTGTCATATGATTGCTACAGCCTGAATCTAAAAACCATACATCTTTTTCATTTGCTTGAGCAACATTACAAGCTAAAAACATTGTGCTCTTATCTGAATTATGATTTTGACCTTCTCTTGAAAAATTTGCATTTTGTCTATTATTATCATACTGCTTCTTTTTACACTCATTCATATAATGCCCATATTTTTTACAATAGTGACATTGGACTTGAGATTTATATACCTTTGATTTTGTGACTGATTCTGGTTGGGTTTGCTTGAGCCTTGATTGTTTCCTCTTCCACTTGAGCTTGATAGAGTGTATCTTTCACCTCTGTAGAGTTTCTTCCTCTTCCTCTTGATCTACCTCTTCCTTGACTGACTGAAGTCTGAGTTTTGAAAGCATGCTCCAGTGATGTATCTGCTGACCTTTTAAGCCTGTGTTCATGAGAAATTAGAGATGCATACAGCTCATCAACTGAGAACTATGAGAGATTCTTTGTCTCTTTTATAACAACTACAACCGGTAGAAATTTTGTGGGCAAACTCCTTAAAATATTTTCAACAATTCTGGTATCTTCCAGATTCTCTCCATGAGACCTAATTTGATTAACCAACCCAATGACTTGGGTGTAGAATGAATCTACAGATTCATTGTCCTTCATACATATTGTTTCAAAATCTCTTCTCAGTATTTGTAGCTTTGCTATTTTAACTTTTGCCATGCCTTGATAGGCAATTTAAAGTATATCCCATGCTTGTTTGGACTTTGTTGCTGTTGAAATTCTTGGAAAAATGCTCTCATGTATAGCTTGAAACAAATAAAATAAAGCCTTTGAGTCTTTCTTCCTTGTGTCTTTTAATAAGTCTTTCTCTGTTTGTGTTAAAGCATTGTATGCTACTGCATCTGCTGGCTTTGGAAATCCATTCTCTACTAAATCCCATATATCTTGTGAGCTAAATAGTGTTTTTATGGTAATTGACCAGTACTCATAATTCTTCCCATTAAACTGTGGAATTTGTGGGTTTGTCAAACTTGTGCTTGCTGCCATTTTTAAAATTTACCCAGATAATCTGCTTTGATAAAATTGGCTCTGATAATTGAACTTGCTCTGATACCACGTGAAAGCCAGAGGCAGAGGAATTTTCATAAAACTTAAGAATTTTTATTTATTTTTAACACAGAGCTGCTGCTTGTTAATTTTCTATATGCTCACAATCCATTAATATTTGAAGTAAATTACATATACAAATAGTTAATTTTCTGTATGCTCACAATCCATTAATATTTGAAGTAAATTACATATACAAATATATGAAGAAGTAAAAAGTCACGTGAAAAAATATTCAGGGAAGAGAAGGAACGAAATAACATTTATTACAAATTACCTAACTGCTTTTTTCCCGGTCAAAAGCATTTAATAAAATGTCCTTAACAATAATATTAAAACTTAAATATTAATTTTCCCGTACTACGAAATATCCCGACAGAGGCGGCTTGGAGAAGGTTTCCCGCGGTATCGCAATGGGTAAAACCCATATTACGATATCGCGGGCAGCAGTTTGTTGACGGCGCGGTAAACGGCGGTAAACGGCTGGCGGTTAAAGATAAAACAAATTGCTACGGGGTCTCCCGCGGTATCACAATGGTTATTTTCTTTATTGTGATATTGCGGGCAATGGCTTGAGGTGACGGCAGCAGTTAGGGTTAACATTCCAACAGACCATTGGTGTAACAGCCACCTCAGGATTTTGACTGTTAAAGAGCAGTTATCTAATTTGCAGGACTCTTATTAATGTTTCTTATTCTGATGATGGATTGCGAAAGTGTGAAACATTGATACAAAAGTTATCACAATAAATAAATCCGTAAAAATTATCACACAATCAACAAATTCTAAATCGCTCAACAATTATCAATATGAATAATGGAAACAATGGGTTGCCCGATGTGAGCCGATGTGGTGAAGTGCTTTGGCAGAGGTCTCACTGCCTGCATAAGGAGACCCATTTATGATAATTCGCAGAGGACTTGTATCGGTTACACAGAATCCTCAACGATTTTTTAATTCAAGTATTTTTCCCAAGAAACTTCTATAATGTCACTGGCCGAGTGAAAACAAGGTAACCTACAGAGAAGAGTCTCGGGCTCATCCTCTGAGCCTCCGTAAAATAGACACATCAATAGTGAAAGGAATCACGATTGTATTAAACGTTTCCATTTCAAAGTTACCTAGGGGAAAAACCTAAGAGTTATCATTGTTAAGCATAAAGTTTGCCGTGATGATCTTTCCCTCGCAAGGAGATTGGCAAATATTGATATTATTTTATTGTGAATCTAAAATTCCTTTGAATTTAAGTCCCTATTAAGTCTACTGACGCCTAATCAGCTTGAAATGCAGCAATTCGACACAATAAGAGGGTTTTCTTATTGCATCTAACATATTTCCATTCCCTATAAATCATCTCAAGTAGCCTCTGAGAGGTGTGCATCAATCTTCATTGCAGCACTTGTTTTCACTGCATAATATTATGACTAGAGTGTCAAATCCAATGCATTTGAGAAGATTTTATGCCTCTGCCATCTACACTCTTTTGTATTTCTTGAAAACAAAGTGTACTACCTTCTTCACCTCCTTCTTCCGGGATAAATCACTCAGACTGGCTCTCTTACCTCGTAGTAATAAAACCCGGAGATTTTGATTTGAAGAAAATGAGGAAGAGAAATGAGAAAATTTCATAGGTATTAGGATTTGCTTCTTGCAATGTAGATTTTTGTTTTTTGAGGGAGGCAGAGATGATCCTTGTTCAACCATCAGCATTTAAATAATCTCTTTTTATTTCACTTTTTCTGCCCTGAAAATGTATAGTTTTCAAGTTATTGCTGAACAATGCTCTCCGAGCTTTCGAATAATTTAAAAATTTATACAGATTGATATAATGATATGAGCTGATATGAGTTCAATTTCTAACAATAGATCTGAGTAATATTACATTAGTAATCAAGATTTCTGGATAAAACTGTGTGCCATTTTTTTCATCAACGTTTCGGATCATACTCCATGATCCATCATCAGGATGATTAGCAGATAGAGAGAAATGGATCATGGAGTATGATCTGAAACGTTGATGAAAAAAACGGCACACAGTTTTATCCAGAAATCTTGATTCCTTATGATCATGGACTGTGGAAACAGAATGTTATTAATTAATATTACATTTACAATGTTTTCTTTTTATTAAATGCGTCTTCATTTTATAATTGTTAAAATACAGTAGAAAAATATTATTAATAAAAATAAATTATTCTTACAAATGTTTAGAAATGTAAACTTGCTGTCTCCAGGATAAGTTAGGATGAGAAACATACCTTGTTCATTCTTGCCAAACTTGATGGCATTTCTGTATCTCTATACAATAAAAAAAGATACAATTAGAAAAAAAAAATCTACTAGTTCAGAGATTATTTATTTTTATTTTTTTAACAGAAAGTGATTGCCCATTAAATTAATTTAGCTACCTGCAGATGGCTTTGCACATGAGAAGAGGTAAGCCCTTGAACACCCATAAGCTTTATCAGTTGCTTCGGGGTTGCCCCTGCAAGTAGAGTATAAACATTATAACAACTATAAGATCAAAAACATTATACAAATAAATGGACAGGGATTCAATATGAATCGGATATAATTCATATTATAAAAGTATTTAGAATTCTAGATCAATATCAAAGCCAGAGGTATAATAAAACATAAGTTTATAGAAAAGTAAATCATCAAGCATATACAAAAATCAAACAAAGAAAGAATAAAGAAGAGGAATAAATGCTTACTGTATGGACCTCCAAGTTTTTCCAGTGCTCGAAGAAAACTCATATGCAAATCAGCCGTCCAACGAATTCTGATCCCCTTCGCCCCTTTCTCATTTTCATTCTCATCAGAAGCACACCCATTGTTTTCTCTTCCTACTTGAATTCTCTTACCAAGAATAACAATTTCTTGGGTACTTGTTCCTTCTCCATTCTTCTCCATTTTTTTCTGCCCGTAGACCTTGTGAAACGATTGCATGAACGACATGAATAGACACAAGGATGAGTTTGAGAATAGAGTGATTGAAATGTATATAAAGCTGAGTACGGTATAAAACATTTAATATTTGCTGCCTTGGTTATGATTACGAGAAATGTGTATTGGAGACCCTTCTAACTAAAATTTAATGTTTGAGGCAGTATATTGCATATTTCTTCCCTTTATTCACATCCTTAGGTTTACCATCATGATTGGAAAGACTTTCGGTCATTTCCATGTGAAATTGGGAATCTCTTTAGATTATTAAAATAAATTTAATATTTAATTTGAAAAGGAATTATCATATAATATTTTAACTATCAATTTATTTACTACCTTCATTAAATTTAAAAGTTGTATATGTTGATAATGAGGAGTATAAAAATAAAACTATTATTAAATATAATGACAAAAAAATATTAAGAATTTTAAAATAGATATCTAAGAACACACTCATTAAAGATATGTCAAAAACTATATCTTTAATTTTTTAAAATATTGATCTAGGTTTTACTATCTACATGTTGATATTCATAACAATTAATAAAAAAATATTTAATTAATATCTATGCATTCACAATAAATAAATACTTTTATTAAATTTTAAATACTTTGCAATTATTTATCTAAAATTATTTAAAATATTTGAATGAGTATTAAATTTTCTTGAAAATAAATACATATAAAATATATTTAAATTATTTAAGAGGAAGGACAAATTATTTAAAATTATCTTTTTAAAAAATAAACTTATCACAAATAATTTTTAACTATAATGATCAATGGAATATTCAAATACAAAAAATTACCCATCATATAAAATCGTACATCAAATAACAATATTCAAATGCATGAAATTATCCATCATGTAATAATAATAACTATAATTGCTAACAACTAATTTGAAGATAGGCTATTATATTCTAAACAGTTAACATATATAATTTTTAACTCTAGCAATCAAACAAATATCCAAATGCATGAAATTACACTTCATGTGAAACTATCCATGGAACAACCAATAACGAACTTGGTGGATACCTAGGCTACTATATTCTACAATTTCTTGATAACTATGATTTTAAAATATTATTTGAGAGTGTAATTATTTGATAAGATAAGTGAATATATGAATTGTTATTGTTTATTGTATGTTATATAAACGGTTTTGGGAAAATTCACCACTAGCAATTCACCGCGGGAAAATTCACTGCCAACAATTCACTGCCACGAAAAATTCACTCCATGGAAAACTCACCTCCAACAATTCAGGGCACAAATTTTCATGGGTGAATTTTTTCATGGCCATAAATTTTCCCGCCTGAATTGAATTGTTGGCGGTGAATTTTCCTATACCATGAATAAATACTTTTTTAATTTTTATTTAAGATTTTTTTAGTTGATAAACAAGGTTAGACATCTAGGGGGCCCAAACAATAGACCATTAAACCCTAGGTTCTCATAATGAGCTCATAAGATTCATCTAAAATATAACTCATCTATCTCAAAACTTATCTTAATTTTTCTAAACCATATAAAACTCCTCTAAATCTAAATTAATTACACACCTTTAAAATTATTTTTATCCTATTTATCATGACATCAAAAAATCATCTTGCTTCCATTATTAGTAGTTTTAGCTAGAGGATAATTTCTCTTGTGTATATCTACTACAATCCATTAATTAGAGTTCTTTTTATCATAAGTGCGCTATGAGCTACGATTGTGTCACATCCCGCCTGCTCGTCAAGGAATAGGAAGATTAAAGAAGAATAGAGTAAAGACTGAGAAAACGACTAGGAAGGCGATGATGGTTTTTTGAAGCTCAAGAGAAACCAAAATTTATGTGGGTTGACGCAAACACTACCGCTAGGCATGCTTTCTCTATGAATGAATAATTTAGCTCATGCCCAACCATTGTTCTACTGATGTAGTAGATAGCCCTTTCTATTTTTTTTTCATCATGCTAGGCTAAGAGAGCTATAAGGGCTGCTGTTGTTGCTGACACGTATGAAATCAATGGTTTTCTTGGGATTGGTGGCATCAAGACTGGTGGTGTCAGTAGGTATTCCTTGATTTTGTTGAATGCCTCTTCACACTTGGTATCCCATTTGTACGCTACTCCCTTGTGGTGTAGATGAGAATATGGGTTCTGTTTGTCCGCCAGTTGTGCCATGAATCTTCTAATGGATTGGAATCTACCTTGTAGACCTCTTAGTTGCTTTAATGTTTTCAGTGCCTCCATCTCGAGGATTGCTTTTACCTTTGTTGGATCTACCTCGATACCCCTCATTGACACTATATATCCTAGGAGCTTTCTCGATTGTACGCCAAAGACACACTTCTTTGGGTTTACTCTGACCTTGTACTCCTCCACTTTGTGAAAGATGGCACCTAGGGTTGCTATGTGATCTTTTCTCTTTCTGGACTTGGCTAGAATGTCGTCAACATAGTCTTCAACTATCTTATGGAATATGTCATGAAATATCAATGTCATAGCCCTTTGATATGTTGCTCCTGCATTCTTTAAGCCGAATAGCATCATGTTCCAACAGTATGTCCCCCATGGGAAAGTGAAAGCCGTTTTATGTTGGTCCTCTTTAGCTATCATGATCTGATTGTATCCTGAGAATCTATCCATTAGTGACAACATCTCATGTCCCACTGTCATGTCTACTATCATGTCGATGTTGGGAAGCGAGAAGTCATCTTTTGGATGTGCCTTGTTCAAATCTCTGAAGTCTGTGCAGATTCTGATATTTCAGTTGGGTTTTGAAATAGTTACCAAGTTTGATACCCATTATGGATAGTCTATTGGTCAGATGAATCTTGCATCTAATAGCTTCTTTAGCTCCATCTTGACTAATAGGGCAATTTGAGAGTGTATTTTTTGAAGCTTTTGTTTGACAGGCTTTGCTTCTGGATACACTGCTAAGTGGTGAACCACGGTCTTTGGATCAAGTCCTGGCATGTCAACATAACTCCATGCGAAGTTTATCTATCTTTCCCTTAAGAAGGCTGCTAGGAGCTCTTGCTCTTCTGATAGCAGTGATTCTGCATAGAACATGATATGCGGGGTCTCCTCTGTGGATGGTAACTTCTTGTCCCTCATGTGTGAATTTCACACATTGATGGAAAGTTGATGCTACTTCCTTCATTCTATGAATCCATGGATGTCCTAGAAGGATGTTATATGGTAAGTCAAGGTCCAAGACTTGAGAATTGGTTTCCATGAGAGCTGGTCCTACTTGAATAGGGAGTTTGATCGTGCTTTGGGACACTCTTTCTTGATCATCATATTCTATTATTGTGATACCCTTTCCTTTGTCAATAAAATCCTCTGGGATTTTCAATTTCTTGATGAGGTTGAGAGAACAAATATTCAAACCTGCACATCCATCCACCAAGACCCTTTTGACTTTTCTCTTGTGTACTATGACTTCTATGTGAAGTGCACAATTGTGAGATGGTTGAGCGGGGAAATCCTCGTCAGAGAATGTGAGAAGATTAGGTGTAATGATATTTTCGACCATAGCTTGGAATTGCTTTGCATCAATATCTACGGGGACAGTGGATGAGGCGAATGCTTCTTCAAGGATTTTCCTATGGGCAGATGAGATTTTTAGCAACTCCATGATGGAGATTTGTGTTGGTGTTCTCTTTAGTTGGTCTAGGACATTATAGCCATTAAGAACAGATCTAGGTGCACGGACTCTGTTTGGATGCGATGATCCTGCAATGGTAACTTATCCGCCTCTTGTGGTGACTCCACAATCAACATGGATGCCTTTAATGGTGATGACCATCCAGTTTTCATTGAGTTAGGCTACGACTGTTTCATACACATTATTTACGTTTGAGTGGGTGCCTTTCCCTTTATCATTGCTATTCCCTTTATTGTCATGATTAGGCATCAGATTCATGTATATCTTAAGATCTTGCTTTCCTGTAGGCTATTCCATGTTTACAATTCTTTTATCGATGAGATCTTGAATGATTTTTTTCAATCTCATGCAACTATTTGTGGTATGGCCTTTGATTTTATGGAATCCGCTGATGAGCCTAAAATATGCTCATAATTTGACGTTATGATAAACTTTTAAATGATTTCATTTTTGCTATTTCATGGCTGTTTAAACTTTGATGAAACCTTTTATGGGGATATCCTGTAGCAAGACACTTTAATATTCCTCCAGCCTATTGTGTTGACTTGATTGCATTTATTGCCCTGCTGACTTCAAAAATGGTCGGTATATCGATACCAATTTTGAATGGTGAAGTAGATTTGAAATGTGATTAATGAATAATAGATATCGCGGTATGTACCATATGCCTCTTCAAGGCCTATTACCTTTTGTTTCGCAGGTTGTTGAAGAATGATCAAGTCAAGCGCAACCGATCTCGGCCTTGCAGTAAAGCCCATTTCCTGCACGACTTTGAGGAAGCTCCGCCAAAGACTCTTTGACCAAAACCGATTTGGAAAGATTTTTTAATGGAAAGTCAACTGAGAGAGTGGAGCACTAGATTCTCTCGGACCTGCTGAACACATAAATTCATTTGCGTGAAGTTTGTTCCTTGATCTCAGTGGATATATCACTTTGCTTCCCACGCCTTCTTTGATGAAGTTAGTTAGTTAGTTGTTCTCTTTTAATTTAAAATAAGATACCTCCGCTACGAGGTAGTGATGAAGAGGAATAGAATGAGTAATATGATTTTAGCGTAAGATAGAAATAGAGTAGCAGATCATGTAAGAATCAGTATGATAATGAAAGATTTAACTGGCTTGACCGTATGAGTTCTGTTGTTATTTTCACACTAACAAGACAATGTATTTCATTCTGCCATGAATAAAGATCGCATGAAGTTCTCGAGTTCAAAGATCTCAGGTAATCGTATTGCTGGGGGCCCACTTAGTAAGTATCCTAGGTTAATTAGTTAGATGTTCTTTCTCACGACATCCATCTTTGAAGTTTTACGAACTCAAGCCTTTACTAATCGCCCTAAAGATAGAGAGAGTCCATCCCTGTGACTATTCCTGCAGCATAAGGCCAGTTCATGGTTTGTGCTTCAGTCGTAGCTGTTACAGTTTCTGTTTTAATCAAGCATAGTTGAGTTAAAGAATTCTGCATTACCATTCTATAGCTTAGATAGAATTTCTTTCCAGTATGTATTTTTGCTAAGATTTGACCAAAAAAAATTCCTAGTGCATATATTTTGCTACGCCATTTAAAGTCTACGTCCCCTAGTTTGACAAGTAAATGAACGTCCACAGAAAGATATTAGTCACCTGTCGGAATGTCCAATTCCTAGGAAAGTTTCACTGTGATATTCATATCCTTTTGTGAGTGCGAGCCATTTTTGGCGCCGTTGCCGGGGATGGCGTCTAACTAGGAGTCTGACAAAGTCATTTTCAGCATTAGTTTAGTCTGTTAGTCAAAAATTTTCAAAATATTTCAAGCCGTTATTCACCATATTGCATGCATAGAAGAAGAAGAGACGCACTGGGAAGGTTCCTCCCTGAAAATCTGTTTATTTAACTATCGTTTGACCTGTACCATAACGTAATCCCATGAAAATCCATTTGCCTCATATTCCAAAGACCTGACATGGCAAATAATCCACCTAATAATCCACCTCCGCATTTGAGTTTCCCATTGTTCCCGAGAGAGATACTGACAATCTTAAAAACATTCCCTCTTCCTTGTTTCCAAAATTTTATGGCCTGGTTACAGAGGACCCAGAAAATTTTTTGTTTGAATTTGATGTCCTCTGTCGCACTTATGACTACAACATCGCTGCACATAAATCAAGCTATTCTTCCACTTGAAGGAGGGAGCTCTCGTGATGGTTCGCGAGTCCTGAAGAGTCAGCTGTGGGGCCAGTTGGGTAGCCATGCAGACGAAATTCCTTGAAAAGTATAAGGAATATTGTAAGAGTGCCAGCAAAGGTGATGACATATTCCGAATTCAGCAGAAGGAGGATGAAAGTCTGGAAGATTATATTTGAAGGTTTTTGTTTTCATTAAAAATAAACTCAAACCATACTCTTAACGAGGACTCTCAGAAACTACTCTTTCTAAGGGGAATCAATGATGCCTGTATTGACGCCCTGGACCTAATGGGAGGAGGTGATATAACTCAACTGCCTTGGGATGATATACAGAAGATATGCCTTAACTACTCTCGAGCAATAGTTAAGAAAGGTTGAGGTCATCATGCTTTAGTGGGGAAGTCTTCTTCTGGTGGAGTTTCCCGAATGGAGATCACAAATCTGCTATCTAATTTCAAGCAGGACATCATTAATAATATGGCTACACAAGGTAGCTTTGGCTGAGTTCTGTCCCTACTGTAGACAAAAGAAGCGTGATTGCAGATGCAAGATGGTGGCTAATCTGGAAGCCAGACAACTGCCTACTGATTTCAAACTAGTGGAAGGTGATGATGATCAAGTGTTCTTTGTTGCACAAAGGAGACCATGGGCCCAAAGGCAAGGTATGCCTCAAGACCTTTAACTTTTGGTAATTCCTATTCTGGCTATAATAACCAATGGCAACAAGCATATGGACCACCACCGCCATGGAATCCGCCTCAACCAAGCTGACCTAATTATCAAACCCCACAGTGGCAATCTCCTCAAGGAGGTTGGCAGCAGCCACAAGGTCAATGGACCCCACCTTCAGGAAATTGGCAGCAAAATCCTCAATGGAGAGGTCCTCAACAATGGAAAAACCAGTCTCCTGGGTTCCTGCAGCCTCCACCGCCACAAAAACAGGCCCTTATGCCGCCTCCTGCAGCAACTACCACAAATCCTGGACCTCCAAAGCAAACGCCTATGCCTGCCCAGCCGTTGCCTAATCCCAGTAATAAGCAACAGCTGCAGCCTCAACAGCCTATGTATATTTCTAAAGCCAACCAATATCAAGCTTATGCCTTAAATGTTAATGACATCCATCTGAGGTCTGAAACTATTTTACCTGCTCCCAAACCACCTCTGATTACAGAAATATCTGATTCACCCTTTGAAGGATCTAATGCACCTGTTGTTTCCACTAAACACATGCCTATACCCGATACAGTTTCTATGGAACCTATTCTACAGAGACAAGATAAACCACCTTTTCCCCAGAGGTTACAAAGTACTGAATCTAAACTCATGGAAGAACCCATTTTTGATATTCTAGATCAGCTCAAGAATGTGCAAATTCAAATCCCTTTGTTTCAGGCTATTAAAGATGTTCCCATTTTTGGAAAAGCTATTAAAGAAGCCTGTTTGAAGAAGCCTGGACGAAAGAAAAAGGATCCCCAAACAATTCATGTCTTAGGGAATTTGGCTGATATAATGTTGGGAAATGTAGTCATTCCAAAGTACATTGACCCTGGAAGCCCTGTAGTACAGATACATATAAATGGCCAAGTTGTAAAAAATGTTTTGATTGATTTAGGAGCTGCCATTAATGTAATGACAAAGCATACTATGGACTCCTTGAATATTTCAAACATTAGGTCTACACTGATAGTTCTGCAACTTGCAGACAGCTCCACAGTCAAACCTGATGGGATGATAGAAGATGTAATTGTCACTCTTTGAATCTTGGGAGTATCCCCGCTGATTTTACAATATTATCGCTTAAGGCAACTTTAGAGGGTATCCAGCTTATCCTTTGGTTGGCCATGGTTGAAGTACTGCTGATGCTTTTATAGGATGCTGCCATGGAGATATGACTACTCTTCGACAGTACCCACAAAGAAATTGGCTTTGTATCCGCCTGCTAAACCTCAACCAGATTTGTCCCAACCTGTTTGGCCAGATGTGGGAGAAGAAACTGAAGAAGCCAATTCTTTGGCTCAATTGATGATGCTTCAAAATGATCCATTCTCTCAACTTCAAAGTGAAGATTCTTTGCTTCTTCAAATTCTGCAAATCAATCTTGATGCAGATAGTTTATCTGATCCAAGTGACAGTCAACATCAATGTTTCTTGCAACAGCTAGATTCTGAGAGTTCATTGCCTAGACTTCTGACAATTTTTCATAACTTGCTTCCATAAGAGGTACAAATATTACCTGTTGATTCTATGAGTAATCTCATTAAGTAGATAGAATTGTCTCTAGATCATTGTTTGAATGTTAATAGCAAGTTGTCTCAGTCTCAAGAGGATAACTTATTAAAAATACTACAAGAACAGCATAAAGCTTTTGCATGGGAATATGGGGACATGCAAGGAATAGGTCCTTGAGTCTGTACTCATAAGATATATATCAAAGAAGATTGTTCACCAGTTAGACAACCTCAGAGAAGAGTAAATCCAACACTTAGAGAAATAGTGAAAAATGAACTTCAAAAGTTGCTTGATGCTAGTTTTATTTACCCAATTTCTGACAGCCAATGGGTTTCTCCATTAGTCATTGTCCCCAAGAAAGGAGGAAAATGGAGAGTATGTGTAGATTACGGAGAGTTGAACAATGCCACTAAGAAAGATCGGCTCTTCTATTACCTTTGTAGACCAAGTAATTAGATTCATCACCGTAAAAGATATTTTCCTTCTAGATGGTTACATGGGTACAATCGATAAAATTACTCCTCAAGACCTGGACAAGACCACTTTTACCCGTCTACGGGAACATTTGCTTATTCTGCCTTGGCTCTTTGTATTTATGCAATGCACCAAATAACATTTTAGAGAGCAAGAATTAGTATATTTGGTTTACACATATCTCATGAATGTATGGAGATTTATATGGATGATTTCACTACATATGGAGTCACATTTGAAGAAGCACTGGTGAACTTAGAAAAAGTATTAAAAAGGTGTGGAGAGCAAAATTTGTCTCTAAACAGTGAAAAGTGTTTTCTAATGATGGAAGAAGGTATTGTTCTAGGTCATCATATTTCAAAGAATGGAATTCAGGTTGACCCTGCTAAAATTGAAGTTATTCAATTTACAAACTCCCTCGCGAAAACAAAAAGATGTGTTAGAAGTTTTCTAATAAGTGTGGCATTATAGAAGGTTTATGTGCCATTCTTAGTAAAATTTCCAAATACCCACTTTATGCTTTGTTAACAAAGGATTCCCAATTTGAGGACCGAGGACTGTGAAAAAATCCTTCCCCGCAGCTCTAAAGGACTTGCTTACTAAAAACTTCGTTTTCAAGGTCCAAATGGAACCTTCCTTTTCAAGACATACATGCCGATGTCTGATTTTTGTGGTATAGGAGTAGTTTTAAGTCAAAAAGAAAATTCAATTGAGCATGCTATCTACTTTATCAACAAGAACCCTCAAGGTCCCGAGCTCAACTATACTGTTACAGAAAAAGAATTCCTCGCAGTAGTGTATGCTTTGAATAAATTTAGGTATTATGTCATAGGTTATCAGATATTCTTCCATACTGACCATGCAGCAATCAAATATCTGATGAACAAACCTGCCATCTCTGGTAGATTGGCACGATGACTCCTGTTGTTACAAGAATTTGATATCACAATCATTGACAAACCAGGAAGAGTTAATGTTGTAGCTGACTTTTTATCAAGACTTCAATCAGCTGCATCTGAGGAACAAGAGGTCATCGATGATAGATTTCCGTGATGAACACTTTTATTTTCCATTGTCGCATACACTCGGTATGCGATATTGCTAATTATCCGGCAAAGAAACAGAATACCTCAGCCATTTTTCCTCTAAAAGAAAAAGAAGTTGTCGGCCGTGAAAAGTTTCAACTTTAATTCGGATTGCCGGCCTGGTCAAGCCTTTATAATCGCCTCATCAAGTAGGTAATGGCGATATGTAAGAGAAGATGAGACTTTATGATATCTTGCATGCCTCTACATGATGAACCATGTGGAGGGCATTTTGCAGCAAAAAGAACAGCAATGAAAGTTCTTACAACAGGGTATTACTGGCCAACATTACACAAGGATGTTGTGGCCTATACAAGGAAGTGTGACAGATTCCAGCGTATGGGAAGACCAACTAAGTCAGATGAAATGCCACTATATCCGCAGGTAATAGTCACCCCTTTTGATAAATGGGGGATGGATTTTGTGGGACTAATTGATCCACCATCAAATGGAAAGTCATATATTCTAGTTTGCACGGATTATGTCACAAAATGGGTCGAGGTAAAAGCTATGACTAATGCCCGAGATAACAAAGTTGCTGAATTTTTGTATGAACAAATTTTTACCAGATTTGGAGTTCCCAGAGAGCTTGTAACTGATCAAAGAGCTCAGTTTACGTCAAATCTGATCACTGCACTTATGAATGACTATAAGATCAAACACAGGAAGTCCAGCCCCTATCATCCTCAAGCCAATGGTCAGGCGGAGGTAACAAATAGAGAAATTGAAGCAATCCTCACAAAGACAGTGCAGATTCATAAGAAAGACTGGAGGAATAGACTTCCTGAAGTAGTTTGGGCTTACAGAACTACATGGAAAACAACAACTGGGTTTACACCTTTTGAGTTGCTCTATGGGAAAACAGCTATGTTACCTATTGAATTTGAACATAAAACTTTGAGGACAACTCTTGAACTCAACATGGACTTATCCGAAGCACAGAAGGACCATCTCCTGCAGCTAAATGCTTTGGACGAAATGAGAAAAGCCGCCCTGCAGCATACAGAAGTAATCCAACAGCAGAGAAAGAGATGGCATGATCAACACATCAAAACCAGAAAATTTTCTGCTGGAGATTGGGCTTTGTTATATGATTCCGGGTACCAAGAAAACCAGGGTAAAATCACAACATCACTGCTTGGCCCCTATAGAGGTTGTTGGAAATGCGTTTTGGATTAACGAGTCAGAATAGCCTGGTCACAATTGATCCAAATTGCTTCAAATTGTTCATCAATGGCCAACGACTGACCGTACTCATAAGCTACTTCCAAGGAAGACTTCATGATAGTCATTCAGTTCCTCCTCCTCACATTCTTCCCTCAGCTCAAGGTCAGAGTTTCTCCGCGAACGCTCTCATAATTTTTAAAAGTGCCTGATAATAGCGTTTCTTTTTAAGAAAACCCTTTCCATTTTTCATTTATCGCTTCTAATTCCTATTTCTTTATCTTTCCATCCATCCATCCCATCCATCCATTTCTATCTTCAGAGCATTTCATCTCGTGCCCCTCCCTACTTCGCAGCTGAAGGTCAGAGCCTTTCTCCGCAACGCTCCTTAATTTCTTCAAAAAGCATGCCTATACAGTTAGCTCTTTTTATGAAACCCTCTTTCCACTTTTCATTTATCAGCTCTTAATTCCCATTTTTATCTTCCATCCGGCCCATCCCATCCAGCATCCATTTCCTTCATTCAGACATTTCGCCTTCCATGTCACCCATCCAATTTCCATCCGGTCTGCAGATCAACTTCTTTAATTCGGCGATCTTTCCAACTTCAATCTTCATGCACAATATCTTTCTTCAATATACGGCAATTACTAAAGGTAATGTACCATACCTTTTTCTTATCTATATTTATCGGCTCTATTCCATTCAATAATGCTTATGTACGGCCTACCATTACTGTTCAATCTCTACTCTATTTTAGTACATGTGGAGGACATGTCGCCTTTTTAAGTAGGGCTGGGTAATCCATCGCTTGAAGTCTCATTTCGCCACGCTTAGCAATCAAGTAGTAAATAATCTTTCTTTAATATATTTCCTCGTAATTTCTTCTAAACGTGATTATCGTACGATCTTCTTAATGCATCTTTTTCGCAAATGCATTAAGACTACTTGTTTAAAAGTTCATTTTTGGAAAGAAAAATAAAAAGAAAGAAATGTGGCGGCCTGACAGAGAAAAACTAGAACAGAAAAGGAAATAAAGAATTTGAATCTTCAGCAAGAAATTGAGTTCAGCTAGAAAAACTGCAAACATGGGTGGTCAGTTGGTATGACATGAGCCTGTAGCTCATGAATTGTTGTTGCAAAACCCGCAGATAGTCCAAGCATTTAGCCTCTGTGGATGGTTAAATTATTTTCTGAGTTTAAACGATTTTGATGAGGAGGCTGTGACAGAATTTTTGAGAACACTTTTTGAAGGGGAAGCCACCGTATGGGGTCTAACAGTTGTTGCAACCGAAGATAGAATTGCTGAGGTAACCGGGCTCCCAGCCGTTAAAGAAAACTTTTCTTCAGATGCTGCAGCTGCAAGGGCTGAATTTTCGATGCTTGCTGATGGACCTCTGGACATCTCCAAGCAAGGATGCAAGCAAGTGTCACTACCTCTTCCATATTCAGAGTATGCCACTTATATAATGAGGTATTTAACCTATGAAGGCTGTTTTTCCTATCTGCATTCGCATTATTTTAAATTATTAAGCCATATAAGACATGGGTTGGCTGTGAATGTTCCGAATTTCTTGTTAAAGTTTTTAGAGCAAAGTTCCCATGGAACTCAACAGGGGAAAGATAACTCTGTCACCCATCATGGCCTTATTAAATTGCTTATTGAGCACTTTTTGAGAGACGTTTCACCTCTCTCCTGGCAACAATTTGTTGCCCAAAAGAGTTTACAATGTCCACAACCCCCTAGGGTAATTACCCCACCGCCTCAAAGAAAGAAGAAAGAAATTGCATCTACTAGTGGAACAGGGCAAGGGTCATCTACTCCTGTAGCACCCGATCCTGTAGCTGTCACAACTGAATCCTCTGCTAGGGTTCAAATCAGGTCTGCCGCTAGGAGGGAGAAAGGAAAATCAAAGGCAGAAGGGTCCCCAGAATCTGACCCTCATTCTCAGAAAAGGAAATGCTCCTCTCCTGTAGCACCTTCCCCTGCAGCAGATTCTCTTACAGCAATAGCTGTTGATATTACTAGTTCACCATCATCCTCTGGTAGGGCAGAGCCCCCTGAACAAACAAGAAAAAGAAAAGCTACCGGAACACCCCTGCAGCCACATCAATACCAAGAAGGGTTTCCACAAGGAAACAATTTAGGACCTCCCCTGTTTCACCAAAACCTGAGGTGATTGTAATTTCAGAAGGATCTGTTGAATCTGAGAATGCTACTCAGAGTTCGGTCGTTCCTGAAGAGGAACAAGTAGAGACAAAAGAAGCAGGGCATAATGGGCACGAGTTGCCAAGTCTTGATGATCTGGTTAATGCTGCTATGCAATTCTCGGAGGAAGCACAAACTTCTTCACCACAGCAACAAGAAGAATTTATCCTAAAGAAGAAATGAATGTCAACAACTAAATGTGTGCCCTTAATGAAGTTGTGATTTCATCCCGCAATGTGTGCCATTGTTATGTATAGGGAGGACTTTTAATTGAATACCCCCTGGAATTCCCTAGTTAAAATTACACCGTGGGAAACAGCTGCTATACATCAAAGAACTGCGGATCTCTTTCACACATTTCCCGCATCGATATGCAACAAAGTCTAAGTAAAATAGAAAAGAAGAAATTGAAAAAGGAAATTGAAAATCAGAAACAGAAATTCAAGCTGAATTGAAATGAAAAAAATGGATGAAATGCTAAAGGTAACCGTCAAAATTATGGAATGCAATCACCACCCGTAGTTTATGCCTCGCGGCCTCAAAGAAATGCTTTTATGGTTTCAATTGATGAGAATTTCCGTAAACCAAGACCCCATATAATTCATTCCTCGCCAAAGCATTTTTAAGTGAAGTACACGTTTCTAACGCTGGCGGAATTCCCTCAGTGGTGAATTCTATTTGTAATGACTTTTTAATACCACTTGAAACGAATGGAATCCTCTTCCAGCTACATCAAGTGGATATTCATTTGAGATAACTATGTCATGGGCAGCAAATGAGGTGGAATTATCGCAATAAAGCGGGAAACGATGAGGAAATCTCGAGGTCAGAGTCTTCGTCCCATTGACGCCTCAAGTTAAGTCGCGCAATGCCTAAAGATCGGGTTTCTGGTACTTCGAGACAGTGGTATTAATAATGTTTCAGCCAGAGCAAAAATATTTGACATTAGAAAGCAAGTATATGATGAATTCCAGGCACAACAATATTCATTTTGGAGATTAGCATATACCAGAACTGAGAAAAGATGGGAAAAATTGACTGTTGGGTTAAGAAAGTCAGAACCACATGGTCCCCTCAACTTTACAGCTGCACTCAAACGAACCAGCAGATATATTCAATTGGGACTTCAAACAATATTTGAATTATGCCTGCCACTGACATTCAGACCCCCTGGGCTAATGTGGCCCCTGTATCCTCATCAGGCTACAAATCTTAACAGTGAATTAGAAGACTGCAGATATGAAAGGTGCCGGGATTTTAGAGGATTCTATTACAGGTTTGGACATCCATTCCAGAGTCATGCAACCACTATTGACTTCAGAGAAACCACCAGGAAAGTTAATGCTGGAGGACTAGCATAGGGCTAAGTATGGGGCAGTGATGAGCCTAAAATATGCTCATAATTTGATGTTATGATAAACTTTTAAATAATTTTATTTTTGCTATTTCATGGCTGTTTAAACTTTGATGAAACCTTTTATGGGGATATCCTGTAGCAAGACACTTTTATATTCCTGCAGCCTATTGTGTTGACTTGATTTTCGTATTTATTGGCTCGCTGGATCTCCGCCAAAATGGTCGGGTATATCGTGCGATATAGTTTTTGGAATGGTGAAGTAGATTTGAAAATGTGTGATTAATGAATAGATATCGTGTATGTACCATATGCCTCTTCTTGCGCGTCTGTTACCTTTTATTTCGCAGGTTGTTGAAGAATGATCGAGTCAAGCGCAGCCGATCTCGGCCTTGCAGTAAAGCCCATTTTCTGCACGACTTTGAGGAAGCTCCGCCAAAGACTCTTTGACCGAAACCGATTTGGAAAGATTTTTAATGGAAAGTCAATCTGGAGAGAGTGGAGCGCTAGATTCTCTCTGAATCGGGTTGAACACATAAATTCATTTATTAAGATAGTTCCTTGATTCAGGGATATACTTTGCTTCCATGTCTTTCTTTGATGAAGTTAGTTAGTTAGTTGTTCTTTTAATTTAAAAATAAGATACTCCTCCTGCGCGAGGTAGTGATAGAAGAGGAATAGAATGAGTAATAGATGTTTTTGAAGTAAGATAGAAACAGAGTAGCAGAGATCATGTAAGAATCAGTATGATAATGAAAGACATAATCTGTTTGACCAGAAGCAGAGTTTGTTGTTAGTTTTCACACTAACAAGACAATGTATTTCATTCTGTTTTCATGAATAAAGTTCGATGAAGTTCTCGAAGTTCAAGACTGCGGTAATCAGATGCTTGCTAAGGGGCCCACTTAGTATCTATAGCTAGTTAGTTAGTTGTTATTCTCTGTTGATCTTCAGTTAGCTTTCATCTTTGAAGTTTTCATACAAACTCAGTCTTATAGTGCTCCTATAGGATAGAGAGTCCATCCTCGTAAGACCGCCCTCAGAGCATAAGGCCGCTTCATGGTTTGTGCTTCAGCCTATAGCCGCTAGCTTCGCTTTTAATCAAGCATAGTTGAGTTAAAGAATTCTCGTGATTACTTCATCTCCAGAGCTTAGATAGAATTTCTTTCCAGTATGTATTTTTGCTAAGATTTGACCAAAACAAATTCCTAGTGCATATATTTTGCTACGCCATTTAAAGTCTACGTCCCCTGGTTTGAAAAGTAAATGAACGTCCACATAAAGATATTAGTCACCTGTCGGAATGTCCAATTCCCAGGAAAGTTTCACTGTGATATTCATATCCTTTTGTGAGTGCGAGCCATCCGCAAAGTTGATTCTCATTATACCAAGGAGGTTTCACATCCATTTCTTGGTAATTCTCAAATGTAGGTGCTTTGATGAGTTTTTCATCTATCAACTTTTTCATTATGTCCTCTTGTGGTTCCCCAAAAGTGGTGTATTTTCGCTTGGGATAACTCTTGTTCCTTTGGGATGGTCCTCTTTGCTCATTGAGATTATTGATTGTTGGATTGTTGTTCAGTTGTTGTATTGCATGATGAATGTTTTGGTGTTGGATTTGGATTTGTGGTGTGTGTATTTTGGCAAGGGGCACTAATGACCACCTTGGCATTAACAAAACCATCATTAGTGACAGTTTTGTTCCTTACCAACGTGCAAGGTTTATCATTGTAATTGGATGATGGGTGGTTGTTTTGTTGTTCGAGGTATGAAGTTGATCCTGCTAGTCAAGTCATGAGGGCTCTTTCGATACCGAGCACTTTGGGGATCAACTGGTCATATGTGGTGATGCCTTAAACCTTGAGATGAAATGCTAAGAGGCCGTCAAGGTTGGCTATGATGGTACAAACTTGTTGTTCTTCTCGCATAGTCCACTTGCTTTGATTGGCCTTAGATCGCCATTGTTGTAGGAATGCAGCGAAAGATTCACCCTTTCCTTGTTTCAAAGCTGAGAGTTCTTCTAGACTAACATCCATTGAAATGTTACATGCACAGTTCTTAATGAATGAGTCTATAATTTCTCTGAATGTTCTAATACCTGAAGGTAGGCGAGAAAAGCATTCCATAGTGTGGCCAGCCAAACTCCTAGGAAATAGCCGCATCAGATAATTATCGTCATATGCGACTTCCATGCAATGAACCTGGGATTCCCTGATGTGATCTTCAGGGTTTCCCATCCCACGATATTTGTCAAAATTGGGGATCTCAAATCCCTTGGGAAATGGTTTCATCACTAGGCTCCTGTCAAATGGATATGGACACAAGTTGCTTGGTGTCTTTGTTGTTCGCCCTGATTGAAGATCGAGCACTTGTTGTGAGAGCAACCTGAGTTGTGCTGTTACATCATTTTGCAGATCAGGGGGTGGGATGAAAGTGTTTTGGTGTGTTTCAATCATGGGTTGGATGGGTGGGTTGGTCAGTGTGTTGTTTTATGGTATTTGTATGTTCTGCTGAGCTAAGTAGGCTTCCACTTGCTTTTGTATGAACAACGCCTATTGTTGATCTTGTTGTTGCTGCGCTAAGATTTGTGCTTGCTGTTGTGCTTATTGTTGGGCTACCAATTCAACTGCTTCTTGGTACTCTTGATATTGCTTAATTGCTTTCTTATATGCTTGTAATTCCACTGCTTGTCTTTGTGCAAGGTGTTGTGCTTGTGCTTGTGCATGTTGTGCTTAATATTGGGCATTTTCCTGAGCTTGAGCTTGCACTGCTTGTTGTTGTAATAGGGCTTGTGCTTGAGCAGTCTTGTGTGCCTGCAATACTTGAGCAGATTGGGTGGATTGTTGTTGTTGTTGTTGCAATAAAGCTTGGGCTTGTTGCACTTGTAAGGTGGCTTGGGCTGCTTGGGCAACTTGCGCAGCTTGAGTGGCTTGTTTAGCAACTAATTGTACGGAATTTTGTTTCTGCACTTGTTAGAATCCTCTTTGAAAGGCAGTTGCAATGTCGCGTTATATTGGTTTGATGTGGTGGAAGTTGGTGGCAGGGGTGGTGGTGGATTCAAAATGGCATTTGTGGTAGTGGTGAGCGGTGATGTCGTGTTGACTATTTGATTAGTGGATGGTGTTGCTGGTGTGCTCGTTTGAGTGATAAGTGGTGCCATTGATGTGATTGGTCATTGAGAGACCATGCTTTACGATGTTAGGGAGGTGTTTGCTAATGTTGCAATTGCTTGTGCGGTTGTCATCTGTTGTTGCGATATCGATGAAAAATTTTGAGCGTTTGGCATAATGCTTTGATTGATATTTGGGACGTTAGTTTGTTTGATAGTTGGTAAAGGAGGAAGCCCTAAACCAAGGAGTGGTGTGGATGATGATGGTAATGGTGGAAGGGGTGGAAATGTAAGGGGTAGGAGTCCTTGTGAAAGTGTTGTGGTGTCCAAAATTCCTCTTGGTCCGAACATGTCTCCTTCCTCCTGTGAATTTGTGAGGAGGTAACTTTGAAGTGTTGCGTGAAAAAATGATGATGATGGATCATGATGGAAAGTGAGAGGAACATTCTTATGTAATGGGTTTTTCAGGTATGTTGTGATTTGCGGAATGTTTTGAGTGATATTTTGGCATGGGGGTGTGGATGCGATGGGAATGGTGGATGAGATTGGAGGAAAAGATGTCTCCACTATGGTACTCATGTCAAAATCCAAAGGAAATTTGGCCCCTTGCTTTGCTAGTTCGAGCATGTATAATGAAGGGTTAAGCTTCATCATGATATTGACGATCTTACGATTTTCTAGATTTTGAAGCATTTCAGTTATTTCGTCATGAGACATTCCAAAGGTGAGATCTTCTCCTTGGGCTTCTTCTTGTGGGTTTTGCAATGATGTTAGAAGGCCAGCTATGAGATTTCCAAACCCAATGGGATTCATTTCAGGAGTGGTTTGACTTAAGTCACTTGTAGTAGATATTTCTTTGTTGGCTTCCATGCTCTTCTTGTATTGAGATCTAGTTTGAACCATAAAACAAGGATCAATTTTTAAGAATGGAAGATGAATCTCTTGATTCTTTGGATTGATCTTTATTTTATGCATCAAAGTGGAAAATTTTAGGATATCTTGAGGATCAAAAGGTGATATGATGATGATGCAAAATATGGATGATGTGGATTTTATGATCTTTTGGTAAATCTTGAAGGAGATACTAGGCTTTTGGGACTTTCAGATATGTTTCAGATTTTGATTTTGATTTTCCCTTGGGATTTGTCCTTGATTGATTTTGATTTTGATTTTGAACAAATAGACCCTAAGATGTTTGGATGATTACCTAAGGATGGATTTGCTCAAATGATGATAATTTTTAATATGTGCGGGGAGAAGGATGCATCTTTCCACACCTACCCAAAAAGATGATAGTTTCACTAAGCATATGAAGAAGGATTCATCTACATATACTAAGCTCAACGAGGTGATTTTGATAACTTTTGACTAAGCATATGCAAAAGGATACATCTACACATACTTAGCCTAAGGTGATTCTGATAATGTTTTCAAGGATTTAGTCTCAAGGATTTTGATGATTTTGATTTTGCCAAAAATCCTAGCATTAAGGATGATTTCAAGATTTTCTAAAAGGTGATTGTGAGATGATGTTTGTTTTGATGTTTGAAGGATGGATGAAAAAGATTTTGATTTTCTTTGATCCCAAGATGAACCCAAAAAAGACACTTTGTTTTCCTAGACCTAGGTATTGAAGAACATGCGATACTCTAAACAATATGTTCAAAATATCTAAAAGGATTTGGGTTTTGGCAGTGATAGAATGAATACAAACTGGGATTGTTCCTTGAAGCCTTTTTGTTAAAGTTAAAAAGTGGTCTTTGTCTGAATTCGTATAGCATTGAGAGACGCTTTTGATGGGCTTCAGACTAAGGGCTTTCACCTTTGGTTTCTTGATCTTGATTTTGTGTGAATCATTGGAGACACATGTGCGGGGCCCAAATATCTTTAATATTTTCTTAATGGATTATTTTTACCACAAACACTTCTTGATTAGCTTTCAAACTGAATGTCCAATGTCTCAACTTCATCTCATTTCACAAGGTATATTATGCAAAAATTTGATGAAATTAACGCAAGGGTTACCTATTGTTTAACTTTAGTGGGAAAATTGAGATGTAAATTCAAGTGATTAGAAACCTCTAAGGATGTAATCCCAAGGGCAAGCAATAACACGAGAATTTGGTGAATGGTATTTTCTTCCTAAAGGGTTTGAAATTTTGAGGATCACGTTGAATGTTTGTTTTCAAATGTTTTTAAACAAGCAAATCATTTTGTAACCAAGAAAAAGTACAATCCTATGGATGTGAAAGATAGTATTTGTTGAATCCCCACTTGGACAAGTCTAGCTATGCTTATCTTTAGCGAATGGTTAGATGCTTGACCCCACTGGCTCCCCTCCACGACACTCACTTATATGGGGCAACCAAGGAGCAACACCAATGAAATTCCCATGGCATGTTTTCCATTTCTACTAAAGACCGCAAAAGTGTGGGGCAGCTTTAGAATGACTGTTCTTGCACTAACAAATAGATTAAAGGATTTTGGAAAATTCTAGCACATGGGTTTTAATAAGGACTTTCCGTTCGTGGAGATTGAACCATACGGCAAGAGCCCCATTTCATATCCATCTTGTTGGAATCAATCGTGTGCTATTGGCGTTTACTCCAATACCCACATTTATATCCCGGTTGGAAATACTCTTGGCTTTAGAGTGTTACCAGTTGAGTCATTCCCTTGGGTGAGTACTTTTCCCCAAGGCAGGCCCTCTAGGATAAACAAAATCAAGCAAAGAAAAAATCCGTAACTCGATCAATCTTTGACGACACAAAGAAAGAGAATATACATGATGATGCTCTACTCACACTCGCACAATATTTTTTTCAATTTTAAATCCAAATCAAAGTGTGGAGTTGATTGGTCTGTCTCAACCTAAGATCATGAAAAAGGCCTTTTGATTCTCAAGATCGCTATAAAGTGCGAGAGAAGCGCATACGTTCTTTTTCAATGATATTAGTCCAAGCAATCTCTCACAAAAACAAAGTTGCACTTGTTCTTTTTAAATCCACAAAGCAAAATGTGAGTTCTTTTTAAGCACCAAAAGATGAGTGAGAGATAATTTGTTCAATCAAAGAAAAAAATCTAGTAAGTTGCATTCTTAATGTTCATTTTATCCTTTGCAAGAAGAAATTGAAAGATTCTTTTTAAACCCAAAAGACATTAGTGTTCTAAGAAAGAAAAGATAACAATTTGTTGAAGAAGTGTTTAAACAAACACTTAAAGTGTTTAAAAACACTTTGATTTGTCAAAATATCATCCTCATGCTTCATTTTCCTTCTTCGCTTTTCTTTGTTTTCCTTCGTTTTCACCTTTGCTTTCCTTTGTTTTCCTTGTTTTTGTTTGACACCTTTTTCCTATTCCATCATGATTAAAAGTTAGACATGTATTGTAAGAGGATAGTGTTACTAAAAGGAAAAAGCACATAAGACGTGTCAACCTATTTTAAAAAAATATTTCAAACTTTCTATACTTAAGATACAAAAGCTAAAAAAAGGATCTCAACATTTCCATAATTAATATACAAAAGATATATAAAAAAAAAACAATCGATTTCAAAATTTCCTTACTTAATATACAAAATTTGTGCCCTTAACAAATATTGAAAATAAAAAGTGTCAACCATGGAGAAAATTCAGCCAACATTAAGTAAATAAGAATACGTCTTTATTTAAAGCAATTTAATGCTTCACGCTACAAAGCCATCATTGTCAGAGATTTAGTTTGACTTTGATCGATATTTTCCAGCATCCCTTCATCTTACTCAACCATTATTGCAAATTGGTATGTTTTTAAGGAGTCTTCTAAAATTTTAAAAATCGAGCATCAATTTGAAGGATTTTAGCAGTGATCGTCAATACGTACCATGAGCATCTGTGATGGGAAAGATTGCAAGGCTAGCTGCAATTCAGATTCCTCTAACCAAAACCAACAAAGTTACCAACATACCCTGTAGGAGATGTATGTCGCCAATTAGCTAATGAGGGAACTCGTACAACATGCAAACAATGGTAAATCGCTCTCTTAGCTCCATCCTTCTATCGTCGCCCCTTCAACCTCTCTGCATAGTGAATGTGCTAGCTCAGATGCCTTTTAGATGCCATATGGAGACTGAATTGGATGACTAAGTATGCCGACCAATCCAACAATTTGACAGAGCCTATGTAGGGATTGTGGTAGGGAACCTACAAATAAATTTTGACCAAGGTATTCTGATAGCTTTGCAGTTAAATGATAGATTTTACTACTTTTATAAACCAAGCAAATCAGCCAATATCTAGGCAGGAACAATAGAAACTCAGCAGAAATCTCGAACCATTTAATGATATGTAAAGAGTCAACAGTTTCTCTAACTTAGTGATCATTGTTTACAAAGTCAAATAAAGACATAAATGCTGAACAAGGTCAGGTATAGATCATTAAAAAGTTAGATAAACATTGTAAACAAAACTCCCATTTGGCATGCCAACTTACTAGACATGATCGTATTGGACAAGCCACGCACCAGGCTTAATGTATTGAGTAAGACAAGCTCTGAATAAATCAATGATCCATTTAATTCTTTGGACATGTTTTCTTCTAACACTATCCTAGAGTGGCAACAACTTGAAGCATAGATTGAGCATTTATTGATGGAAAATTAGAAGGAAATGATGATGTTTGGAATGAAAAAAATCCGACAAGCTTGAAAAAAAATGGTTTTCCTAATCTATCAAACAATGTCTCTCATTAATTCATGATTAATAATAGACGAAAACCTTTAAATTCATTTTTGCATAAGAGTTTGGCGATAAATGTGAAGCTTCTTCACAACCCTACACTAATAGATGTTCGCCCACAGCCACTTGCTTTCATGATTAAGAAGATATACGAGACATATCACGACCTTCTTTCAAGCTATGCGTATGTGTCTATGTACATTCACTTCCTACAACAGTGCCAATCTGCAATTCGTCCTTGCTTACAGGAAATGGAAGCAGCCTATTAACAATCTATTGGTGGGATGATTTGGAAATGAGCGACATTTAATGTGCAAATACATATACATTCCCATACCAACTATTATGGATCTCACAGCAGGAACTCATACCAGATACATATACATTCGCATACCAAGAGAAAATATCAATAGGAACTCACAACAAATCAAAATTAGAGGTAATGGTAAACAAAAAACTTTGAATACTGGCTTACACTAAATCAAGCACGCAGGATGAACTAAGAAATGGAAACAAAAAGCTTGAAGTGGATATAAGTAAGAAAACATATATCGCTGTCTAATGCATTAATCAGAGATAACAGACTTTTAGATTCCTATCAATATGCAGATTTTAATGCCTTAGCAAAAAAAATCGACTTTATATTTTGATAGTATGCATTAAACAAAAATAAAGACTTTATGTAGCCCTCCTTCTAGCGCCATAATGAGGCACCTACAAATCTGCAAAACTCTAAAACTTCAAACATGGGTTAGTCATGCAAATTCTTCAAATGCTCCTATGAAATAACACGTAAATGCTTGACAAAATGTAACCAATAAGAGGATTAAAAGAAATCTAAAAGCATAAAATGTACCTATTCCATATTGGATTGGTGTCAAATGTGCAAATGACCCTTTCCCAATCATTGCTAAAACTGAAATGATGTAATGCAATGGTGATGGGAAAAATTAGTTCTCAATGTGAGAGAGTAACTTTGCATGAGAGTGTAGATGTGTTTGTTGAAGAATAGGCCCTTTATTTGTAGATTTTCAAATTGGAAGAGAGCTCAAAATAGATAAATGTGGGATAAAGATTGGACCAATGAGATGAGGCCACTTGTCAACTAGTCATAGGTTGAGGAATGCGCAAGTTTTGGCCAATGTGCCCAAGAGGGGGAGATTAAAATTTGAAATTGTGAAATAAATGTTGAGAGGGGCACATGTAAGAGAGAAGTTATTGCTACGTTGAAGGGACAAGTCAACTTGTCTTCATTTTCAAACTTGAGGAAATATTCCATTTTTATGCCAAGTTGAAAGAAAATGGTGAATTTATAAATGAGTTAAAATGATTTATTGGTACAAGTGGGAAAAGCTAGAGGATGTGATGGGTGGTTAGATTAGGTTAATCAGGATTAGGTGATGATTAGTTGATTTTGACCCTTTTGACTTAAATATTTTGATTTATTTAAATCAAGAGGGATAAATATGACTTGGATTTCAATTAAATAAAGTTTGGTTTATTTAATTAAAAGGTTGATGATAAAGTTAATTTATTTAATTTTAAACTAATGACCTTAGGAGATTGAATTTAATGAGTTTAATTTACCTGATAAATGGATGAAGATGAACTTGATTAGTATAATGAGCGGATGAATGTGAACCTGGTTTACTTGATGAATGGACCTAATTAAATGCATGATGCTAATTTTGCATGTCTACACTAATTTTTAGACACATAAAACAAATAAGAAGGGGGTAAATCATTCGTACATTAAAATCATTAAACCCTCATGAATCCTGAAACCCTTATTAATCATAAACAAAAATTAAAAATACGAGACATCATTACAATAGTAGTCATAAGCAAGACAACAACAAATTTATGTGGAAAACCCTAATTAGGGAAAAATAATGATGAGGATTAACTCACATATATATGAATAACACCAAATACAATAGGCTCACAGTTGGTAGGGATCATTTCCGAAAAGAGAAGAAAGGCTCACTACCTAAAGGACTCATTAT
>VDFB02061472.1:0-47068 GCA_007258455.2 Sequoia sempervirens
ACTGTTATTGCTAAATCTGTTATATGCTGTCATGAACCTCTGATTTTATTGTCTCAGTGAGTCTATGAGTAGTCAAATAAACTTGTGATCTTGTTACAGTTGAAATCAGACTTTACTTTAGTTGCTATAAAATTTCTGTATATGATTCCCTTTAAAGCAGCCAACCTTATGTCCCCGGTTAAGTCTGAGAAGGAGTCTGAACTGTATTTTCTGAGTGCAATTTATGAATACTCGGGACCTAGTAGAGACATATTTCGCTGTATCTGAATTAACCAATGCCATTGCTTTACAATAGTCTGCTATAAATCTGATATGTACTGCCGTGTAGTCTAGGTTGCATAATCAACTGTTGAATGCACTCACAGAAACAGCAGTAAGGTACTGTATATGTTTAGAAGTATTCCATGTTGCATGCTGTTATTACTTGATGAAAAACAAATGTCCAAACCACAATCCATATTCCGTGAACTTAACTTGCAAACTCAGAATTGGTGACCTTCATTGACAAATGCAAAATATCAACTTGAGAACAAAAAATTACACACCACAGCCAGGGACCCTTACAAATCATGAGGCATGCACGTTGGAGGATGTTAAGTCTCAGATGCTTAAATAGAATGGTGGATCTATATTCTATATCATGTCAAGCTTTCTCAGCCTGAAGTTATGCCATCATCATGGTGTGTCTGTGTGTGAGATAAATTGACTTTCAGAAAATCCTGCTACACTTCCCAAAATCCACTCTCCGTAATTGCTAGTCTTAACTGCCAGCATAGGATCTTATCTCAAATGATTTCTGCTAAATGGTAAAAAATTAATTGAAACTGAAAGGCTTCCTAGATTTTTTTGATTGGATCTTAATGTTTTTTGTGATTTACTTGTCTATTACTACCAACTTTGTGGTGAGCAGTTCAAAGAATACAACAACTTAACACAATTGAACACCTCTTGAAAACTTGGAATGGAAATGAAAAGGCCCGGCTTAACAAGAAGTAACTAGAAGAAGTCAGAATATGGAATTATTTGACAGTCTTATTGAGAGTGACAATGATTTAGCTCTTAAGGAGATTGACTGTCCCAATATGGGAGATGAAAGCCTCTAAAAGGAAGAAAATGGTGTTTACTAAAATGATTATGATCAAGGAAATGTCTAAATATTTTATTTTTGGCACGAAAAATTACCTAGGGGTTAAGCTGCATGCTCATCAGAGGACCACTTTGAACATGTGAATGACTAACAAGAGCTGCTGCTTGGAATGGAATATCTCATTGGTGGTGAAGGATTTTGTTGTACAAGTGGCTCTTGAGTAGCTCACCAAACCCCTTTGGATCAGTTTGTTACGTTGAGTGTCATTTAGCTGTTATCTCCTCTTACTCAACACACTTTTGAGGTTTTAGCAGGTCAAACTTCTTGTCCTCAGTTTTTGCATAGCAAAAACTAGACAACCTATATGAATTTTTCTCTAAAAATTCGTATTCTTGGTTACTCTAATGCACACTTCTTAAGACAAAATTGTGCCTTGTATATTCTATGAGGTTTGTTGTCATTTTGGTCATTTTCTTTTTGTTTTTGTGTTCGTTTTGATCTTCTTCTCGTGTCTTTTCTTCTTCAATTCGGGTTTTGGACGCCTTGTTGCAAGTAGGAGACTCTCATGTTCTAAAATGTAAGTGATTTTTCAACTTGCAATCAGCTCTTAAAAACCCGATTTGCTTTATATGCTTTTTAAGTTGCTTTTTATGTTCTTTTTATTCACTTGTCAAGGGGGTTTTAAAACCCGAATTGCAAGTAATACCTTCTAGTCTTTATTTTCTTTTCACTTGTCAGTCGGATATTAAAACCCGAATTACAAGTGAAACTTTTGTCTTTTTATTATTTTCTTCTAACTTGTCAAGGGGGTCTTAAAACCCGAATTGCGAGTTAGGCGCTTTTTGTTATCTTTTGATCACTTGCGTTGGGGATCCTGAAGCCCGACCAACAAGTTGAAAAGTTTTAAAACATTTTATAACTTACATTCACTTGTAAATTGGACCTTAAGACCCGACGGCCAAGTCACAAGGAAAAACGTGATGTATTTTTCACTTGTAATCGGGCCTCTGGGACGCGAATACAAGTTCGCACGTGAGTTCGCCTTCTCTCTTAAAAAATGACTTGCTTTCGGCTATTGAAGGCCCGACGTGTTTTAAGAGATTTGTCTTGATCTTCAGAATGCCCGATTCTCAAGTCATGTTCTTGCTGTAGCATTCATTTTTGTTTGAGAAGCTCGATTTTGACTTTGTCTTGGCGTGTTTCCTTCTTCCTCTTTCCTGCGTTTCTTAAGGAGAGGCTTTAATGTTCAACTGATAGAGTTTGAAGAGGAGTCTTCACCTTGTTTTATTTATAAATGCTGGTTGCAACTTAAGAGTTTTCATTTTTATTCTTCAGCTGTGCGTTTTGGGCTTTTCAAGGTACGTTTTGGGTTTTTGTTTTGTTTATTTTCTTTTCTTTCTATTTTCTATTTTCTTCTTGGTCAAGTTTATGTTGCATTTTCAAAATGCATTGATAGATAAAAGTTTGCATACTTGCAATCGGATCCTCAAGACTCGACTGCAAGTTAAGAATACATCCATTCGCCTTCAAAACACTCGCATTTGCTTCCATACACTTCGCCTCTCACTTGCAAATTCATTTACCTACCTTCCATTCGCCCATTCAAAATCATTCCCTTTACCATATCATGTTTTCATCACTTGTAATTGGGTCCTCAAGACCCGACTGCAAGTTCCCATCAATAAAAAAAAAAAAACACATTTCACTTGAAATCGGGTCTCCAAGACCCGATTACAAGTCTAACTTGCAAGTGATCTCCTCAGATCCGATTTCCCATCGCTGTCCACAGTATTTTTGTCAAAATACCTTTGTGCCATAATATTTCCATAAGTTCAAAACCTAAGCAATTCTTCATGAGATTACCAATTTTTCAGATCTTGATATCATGGAATCACCTATTGCTTCTGAAGATGTTCTTACTCTTCTAGCTTTTCATCACAGTATTTCAGATTCTTGTTCGATGACAGAAGAGCCAGTTTCGCCTCCAAACAAGATGAAGGCCAAGTATGATAAATATTTGAATGAAATCGCTCCTTTTTAGGTAGTTTCTCTCATTGATGAAATTAGAGACACAGAGATCGGGCATGTTGATATGTTTGAGTTCTTGAAAAGAACGGTGAACCCATCGACTCATGATATGTAGTTGCTTCTTAGAAGTCATATTCATCTAGTTTCTTCATTTCCAGTGGCTGTTTTGTTTTGACCTTTTCACACATCGCCCCATTCAGAATGGGGACCCCTAATTTTTGCTCCATTCTGGTCTTTTGGGCTTTGGTTTTGTCTCTCTCTCTCTCTTCTGTTATCTGCCTTTCCGGGATGTGCCCGTCTGTGAGCCTAAAACGTAAAAATTTGGCCAAGTCTTAAATTAGGGTTTGTACTTTCCTTGTCAGTCCGGGGTCAAACAAAGTGAATAAATTGAAAACAGAGCTTAACATTGATGTCAGTGTGCTTCCAGTAGACTCTCAGCTAAATTTCATTAGATTCTGACAACTTACTATTTTTAGTAAGTGTGTAATTCAGAGCGTTCCTTCAACATTCTTGAAGTTTTAACAGTCACACTGCATTCAGAACACATCAATCTGCTCATTGGCAAAATTTGAGCTAAAACAGACAACTTGCTATTTTTAGCAGTTCAGCTTAAGAGCAAATTTCAGGGTTTATATGCAAAGTTTTTCAGTGCATGTCTGAGGATTCCTTCTGGGTTTTCAGAGACCTTCGCGATGGTGTAACATGCAAAATGAGATAATGATTTTCAGAGTTTGCATGTCAGGGTTTTCTTTGCATGTCTGATGATTCCTTGTGGGTTTTTCGAGAGCTTCGCGATGATGTGACATGCAAAGTGGAATAATCACTCCTTTAGCAACTTACTATTTTTAGCAAATTCATTAGGCGGTAGATACTCCGGTACCGAATCACAATACGATCGTATACCACAGCAACAAAAGCTTGTGGACAAAAGCGGTCATTTAATACACATACAAGTCGTTAGGGTTTCGACTTAGGGACCAAAGGGGTAAAAGTCGGTACGCGGCAGGTGTATACCACCTTGATCGGTATCTTTCAAACTATCCATGATAAAATTTGAAGAACAAGCCAGACACTACTATTTATAGTAAGTCATTTGGCAGCTAGAAATAGTAGAAATCAACGTCGGCCAGCCCGGTGTCAGCAGACGAGAATCGCATTAAAGGTGAGGGCGTGTTATTAATTTCAAGTCATTAGGAGTTGTGGAGGTGATCGAGAAACAGGTTACCTAAATAGTAAACCACCTTCAGAAATTGCTATTTTTAGCAGGCTAGCTCAGAATACCAGTGTCAAGAGGCTGACAAGGTCATGAAGATCTAGTGTTCAAAATTTCAAATCATTCTAAGCTTCAGAAGTGTAGAAATTAGAGGACTTACTATTTATAGTAAGGCATGGAGAAGCTGGCGAAGACAAGGAAAATGGTTAAGTCTGAGACTTCATCTTGCATCACCATGAAAATGCGCCCATCTCAGCTGGAAGACAGGAAAATCTTTAAATGTTTGAAATATCCCGCTCTTGCCTCCATTTGCGCCCTCACATGCAAGATGACTTGAGGAATGAAAATATTTAAAAGGCATAAAGTTTATCCTCCTGCCTAGGCAAAATGTGCCCACCTTGAGAAGATTGATAGCAAAATATTCTAAGGCATGGCTTTATTCCTCTCTCCCTCTCAAATGCGCTCAAATCATGTCTAGCAAGGAAAAAGTCAAAGGGGTGAAGGATACTTCATCCTCCACCACCCTCCATATGCGCCCATCTTTCACACTATCTCATTTGCGCCCATGTGCCAAGCAAGTCAAGGGTCAAAGGCATTCATCCTCTAGCAAGCCCAAATGCGCCCTCATAAGAGACATAGAGGAAATTTTCTAAGTTAAAAACTTTCATCCACCACACATGCTAGAATGCGCTCAAGAAGAAAGTCAAAAGAAAGTCAAAGATACTCGTCCTCCTCTACATGCCATATGCGCCCATCTTCTAGCAAGTTGAAATGCGCCCAAGGTTAGCAAGAAAAAAGAGTTAAAGCAAGGTGTTGGAAATTTTATCCCCTCCTCATGCTTAAATGCGCCCAAGCAAGGGCATGTGAAGACAAAAGAAGGAAGTCAAAGAGTCACAAGAGGGCGTTCAAAGTGTTTTATCCTTCATGAGGTGTGATATGCGCCCAAGCTGAAGTAAGCAAAAGGTGAATAAATGTGCTAGGTAAAAATATATTCCTCATGAAGTATCAAATGCGTCCAAGACATAAGGTGGTGAATAAAATATTCTCCATGATATGTGCTTTCAAGGAAAATTTTCTAAGTGAGTTAATAAATTTTCCCACCACTGGCAAATGATTGAGGTTGAATAAAATTTCCTAAGGCAAAATTTTCAAAAATGCAAAGTGATTCAAAAAATTTCTAAGGCACAAAATTTTCTTCCTTAAGAAAATACACCTAGACTTGGAGGTGATAGAATTTTCCTGAAGAGAGTGAATTCTGCCGGTGAATGTGTTCAGAGAATGCCAACAATGCAGAAACAATAAAAATTTTCTAGAGTGAACAACAAGATGTTCATAGATGTGAAGAATGGGTTAAATTTCATAAGAAAATATTTTTCTAAGGTTCGAAATTTAAAAAAATTAAATGAACCCGTTCGTTGTATACCCATGAGTTCGACAAATTCTGAAGAAAATTTTCTTCTGGGTATTGATGATCTTCGATGAGAAGTTGATTTCCAAGTCTTCTGCACTTCGCCTGGGCTTTCGACATGAAGAATTTAATCGGTGCCCGAGTTATGAATTTTCCTAAGGGAAAATTTAAAATTTTTCTAAGGCAAATTGAATAAAATGTGTTTTCAAGATAGAATTTTCCAGACGATGAATTTGAAGTGAAGTGCCTAGATAATTTCGATTGAATTCTTCACAGGCTGAATTTTCCAGAGCCAGAGGTAAATGAAATTAAAATGTGAATGACAGAGCTTCGGCTGGTGAGTGAAATTTGTTAAAAAATGATTTAAAATAAATATTTTTGAAATACGCCAGTCAAAGTTGAACTTCTAGAAGATTAAGATTCCAGGCGTCGGATGACAAGTGTCGAAAATGCCAAAGGAGGGAAATTCGAATTCTTGAAATGAAGTAGTGGAGATTTAATGTACTGGCTAAACTTAGCCTCCTTCTAGAATTCGAATTCCCTATATGAGCTGAAGATTCATTCATTCTTTTCATAGCTGAAGAAATTCGATTTGCTCTAAGTTTGATGTTGCAGTGAGTTGCTGAGGCTGAAAGTATTGAGGAAATCCGAAATTTGTTGAGGCAAGTGGCTGAAGCTAAAATTTTAAAGTCTAAGTTTGGAGTTGCTGAAGAAGTTCGAATTTTTTTGAAAGTGCACATTGCTGAAGGCTGAAATCTGAATTTATTGCTGAAGCTGAGTGTTATTAAGGAAGTGCGCACTTGCTATGTTATTGAAGATTACTGAAGTTCAAATTTAAAAGAATCTAAGTTGCTGATTGGAGTTGGGCGATTTTCTCTAGTATTGAAATTATTGCAGCCAACTTAGAAAATTTGCTGAGAGTGTGAAGTTGCTGAAGCTTAGTTGCTGTAACTTTCTAAGTGTTGAAAGTTCGAATTTGTTGAAGGAGAAGTGAGGTTTGCAAAAGAAATATGAATGCTGCAACTTCTCAAAGTTTTAAAAGTCGATTGGCAGCCCTTGCATGGTATTTTATTTATTTTCTAAGTTATTTGCTGATGGCTGTTTATTGTTTTGTAGGATGGCTGAAGCAAGAACAACTGGCAAGGACAACAATGGTGCATCCAGACAAGCTGTTATCAAGAAGCTGAGCAAGCCTTTCATGCCAGAGTCAAAATTTACTTCAAAGTTGGCCAAGCTTGCTGACACGAATTTGGGTTCTTTCAACTTGGAGACTTTCAAGAACAAAATGCTGGGGATTGGTAATCATCAACCTTCAATCACTTTGCACAACATCATTCGAAGTGGATTATATGCAGCTGCTGGTTTCCCACCAGCTATTCAGTGTTCGGAGCTGATGATGGAGTGCGCCAACTGCTATGAGAAGGATCACAGATCAATTATGTCACCGGATGGTCAAGTGCTCGCCAACCTCACTCCCGCTGCTATTGGTGAAGCTTTTGGGATCCCAGCACACAGAAATATGATTTACAAATCGAGAGAACGTGCTGAGCGAATGTATGCTTCTACATTTGAGAGATGTACGGAGACGATTAATACTCGTTGGATGAGCAACCCCAAGCCCTCTCGTACGAAGTTGCCAAGGCAAATTATATCAGATGACTTGAAGCAGGAGTACTGTGATCTCATTATGATGCTGAGTACAGTTGGAGGCTGCCCACAGGCTTTTATTTTCGAGCCATGGATGTTCTATTACATCAACCTCGTGCTAGAAGGAAAGGAGTACGTCAATTGGGCTGAAATGATCAGTGATAACTTGCACGAGCAGCTCCTGAGTTTGAGAAGAACGAAGACATTCTATATGGGCTCTTACATCATTTACATGCTGGCTCGTATGACAAAGTATAGAGGGACTTCATATAAGGAGCCTGTTGGTTGTGGCTCTCATTAGTTCAAAATTCATGAGGCTTGTCCGCAGTTGCATTTGACAAACACTACTCATTACAAGCGTGTCAACGACGCTTTTACCATGCACATCACGAGAACACTTTAGGAGCGTATGCATCATAGGATCTCGAGGGAAGCTCAAGAATTGATTGAAAGGTATGGGTGCTGGTTTGTACAATTTCCAAAGTTTTCTTATGAAATATGCTAACCAATTTTTTCGATGAATTAACACACATAACCAACACTTAATCAACTCGGTTAGCGTTAGCTCCGAAAAGAAAACTGAACTTGAAAATGAACTCACACCAAGAATGCACACTCAACCCCAATGAGGGATAGGTGTTGTCATATGGCGGAGGAGCTAAATGAAAATACTTGAAAGAAAACTACTCAACGTCAAGAATGCGCACTCAAGATCCCACTGAGGGCGAGGTGCTAACATATGACAGAGTGTTGAATTGAAAACTAGAAATTGATAGGCGGATAACCAGCCATGAAGAGCATTTCCACACTACCACCAAACAGTGGGGGGAAAAGTTTACAATTCAAACAATTCATCCGCTGTGGCGGGCATCCACAGAGCTGTGGGGATTCTCCACTATGAAAGTGGGTACAAGAGTGTTACAAAATAGATTATCCACACTGGCGGTAAACCATCCAGGAGTAATTTAATGACAAAACAATAAGTAATTGCAGAATTGGAAATGGTTGGATTAGTAATGCTTAATCTCAACCTTTACAGATTAAACTCTGCAGATTACAAATTACAATGATAGAGAATGAACCTTAGAACAAGAAGTATGAACTTTCACAATCATATAACACTCTAAAACTGAAGTATAAGACGAAAAACTGAGAACTATAACAGTCTGATATAAAAATCAGAATTCTGGAAATTTAAACCAGCAAACTGTGAATTCATTAAATGCTCATAACTTGGTCAAATTACCTCCGAATGACGAGATATCAGTTGCAAATGCTTCCTAGAGGTTTGGCGCCCAAGATGCAATCCAAAAACAATCACCAAAGACTCTAGATTATTTAGCACGAATCCCAATGCTCTTCCAAATGGTACGGCCTCCTTGAAAAATCGATTTTGCAAGATAAAATCAAAAACTTGGAATTAAATTCCAATTTTTTGTGGAAGGGGTCGCCTTGAACCAAGAATTGATTTGCCAAAATACCCAAAACAGAACTAAAATCACTCCAAGAGATATAATCAAAAACCAGCTTCAGCTGTAGATGAAACAGTAAACCAAAACTGTAAAAATACTTCAGAAATTCTTCAATCTTGATGCTCAATCTGCTAGTCTGATTTGAGAAGCAGAAATAATCCAACTAGGTGTTGTATTTCAAACATGAAATTGGTAAGAGGCTAGGAGGCAGCTTCCTCGAAGCAAAATGTGCATTGTCATTTTGACAGCATAACAGTATGATAATTTCATGGATCCCAAATGCTGGAGAAAGGACTTCATTTTATAAAAAACTGAGAAACTCTTCACTTTCCAGGAGAAACGCCAAGAGACACCTTTTGAAATTCTTTTCATCTTTCAAAAATATTAATCCCTCAAAAAGGTGGCGTCCAATTTCAAGCTGATATAATATTTCAATAAAGAATAAATAATCTTTTAATGAGGGCGTACCCTTCATGGCCCCACTTTAAAAACAACTTAAGTTATCTCCTTAGGCCAAGGGGGTCAACAAAGAATTAAAACATAATGCCTTTAATCAAATATTTTTCACCAAATAAAGCTTTTAGAAGACCAAGCCTGAAATAACAACTGCTCCAGCTGAGAAGGACTTAGAATAGACAACTGCAACTGCCAAAAACTAGTATTTACTATAAATAGTAAATAACATGAAATGCCACAAACTCCAAGCCAAGAAACCCTAATTTCTCCTCATTCCAGTCTACGGGTTCCGGAATAGACTGATGAACTGCAAGGCTAATCACTGTTGAGAAGGGGACATTACAGTCCGCCCTCCTTGAGATTGCTTGTCCTCAAGCAACTGAAAAGATGGATGCAACAAAATCTGTTCACCTTCCCACGTGGCATCTTCAATAGGCAAATTCCTCCATCTAACCAAGTATTCTTTGATTGTCCTTCTCCTCAAAGAACGCTCTCTAGTATCAAGAATTTCTTCAAGAATCAACACCAACTGACCTTCTTCATCAAATGGAGGTAATTCTGAAGTAGCCACCACGTTGTGTCCAATTGCCTTTTTGAGGCATGACACATGAAAGACATTATGTACTTTGCTTTCAGCTGGAAGCTCCAACTCATAAGCAACTTCACCAATTCTCTTGGTGACTTTGAAAGGACCATAAAAACGTGGCTTCAACTTTTCCGCACCACTTTTCTTGAGAGAAGATTGTCTATATGGCTGAAGACTCAAATAGACCATGTCCCCAACTTCAAAAGACCTCTCAACACGCTGCTGATCAGCGTATAACTTCTGTTGATTTTGAGCTTGTTGCAGATTTTCCTTGAGGGATTTCAAGATGTCTTGGTTCTGTTGTAACATATCCAGTACTTGTGGAGCTCCACTATCACCAAACACTAAATCAACAAAATTAGTAGCTTCATAACCATAAAGAGCCATAAAAGGTGACATCTTAATTGACATGTGATAAGAAGAGTTATAACAATACTCTCCTAAATGAAGCCATTTAATCCAAGCTCGCTGCTGTCCTGAAACATAGTTCCTTAGGTAGCCCTCTAACCACTTGTTAACGATTTCTGACTGCCCATCTGTTTGTGGGTGATAACTAGTGCTTGGAGTAAGCACTGTCCCACTCAATCTGAAGATCTCCTGCCAAAAAACACTTAGGAACTTGCTGTCCCTATCACTGACAATAGTTTTAGGCAACCCATGCAAACGAAACACCTCTCTGAAAAACAACTCAGCCACTTGAGCTGCTGTAAATGAAGTAGTGACAGCAAAGAAATGAGCAAATTTCGTTAGTCTATCAACCACAACAAAAATACAATCACGTCCTTGCACCTTGGGCAACCCCGTGATGAAATCCATGGCAATACTTTCCCATTTCTGATTCGGAATGGGCAAGGGCTGTAGCAGACCAGCTGGATAAGAGTGTTCATTTTTATTTCTTTGACAAATCGGACACTCTCTAATGTAGTTCAAGACTTCTTCTTTCAACCCTTTCCAAGTGAATCTTTCACGAATCTGCTTATAAGTCTTGAAAATCCCTTGATGACTAGCAAGGGGAACATCATGAAAAGATTGTAGAATCTTCTTTTTAAGCTTAGATTCTTGCACTAAAAAGATTCTATCTTTATAGTAAATTATACCATCAACCAACTTATACCTTTCATCAACCAAATGACCTTCTAGCAAGCTGGTTGCAAACTGATTTTTAACATAATCAACATCAATTAACTCCTTCCAATCTGCTGATAACTCACAAAGTGACTACAAATGAGGCCTTCTTGAAAGAGCATCAGCCACTATATTATTTTTCCCTTTGACATATTCAATGTCAAAGTCATATGCTTGGAGCTTACTTACCCATTTCTGCTGCCTTTCATTCAAATCCTTTTGGCGCATAAAATGTTTAAGACTATTGTGGTCAGTCTTAACAACAAATTTACTTCCCACCAAGTATTGATGGAATTTAGACAAAGCATGCATGATAGCAAGCATCTCTTTGTCATAAATGGAGTAAGTTTTTTCTGCTCCTCTCAACTTCCGGCTCTCGAAGACAATAGGATGTTTGTCTTGCATTAGAACAGCTCCAACACCTTCACCTGAAGCATCACACTGTAATTCAAAAGATTTTGTAAAATCCGGAAGAGCCAACACTGGACATGTACTCATGATTTGCTTAAACTTATCAAAAACTTCTTGTGCCTTCTTAGTCCAAAGAAAAGCTCCTTTCTTTGTAAGATCTGTGAGAGGTGCTGCTTGATGAGAATAACCTTTCACAAATCTTCTATAGAATCCACATAACCCTAAAAATCCTCTCAAATGAGAAATATTCTTTGGAGTTGGCCAATCAAGAATGGCCCTTATCTTTTCTGGATCCACTTTCACACCCTTTGAACTGATAATGTGGCCAAGATATAAGAGTTCTGTCAACCCGAACTCACACTTTGATTCTTTGGCGAACAAACATTCCGCCTCTAAAATACTAAGCACTTCTTCCAAATGCTTAAGGTGCTCTTCCCATGACTTACTAAATATGAGAATGTCGTCGAAGAAGACGAGCACAAACTTCCTCAACTGCTGTCTAAAAATCTTGTTCATACAAGATTGAAATGTAGCTGGAGCATTTGTCAAACCAAAAGGCATGACAAGAAATTCAAAGTGCCCAAAATGGCATCTAAACGCTGTCTTCTCTATATCTGCCTCCCTCATTCTGATTTGGTGATAGCCTGAACGAAGATCAATCTTCAAGAACAACATGGCCCCATGGAGCTCATCAATAAGCTCATCAATCCTAGGGATAGGATATCTATTCTTGATGGTTTTCTGATTCAATGCACGATAGTCAACACACATACGCATTCTGCCATCTTTCTTTTTGACCAGCACTACTGCAGAAGCAAAAGGACTCTTGCTTGGTCTAATGAAACCACTCTCTAAAAGCTCCTTGATAGCTTTTTCAATTTCATCTTTCTGCTTCTTTGGATACCGGTAAGGGGTAGTCATGACAGGCTTTGCTCCTTCTAACTCAATTATATGCTCAGACCTCTTTAGGAGGTCTTCCAGGAGGTTTCCAAAGACTTTGCTCTTCTTCGAAAGTAAGGCTTGAATATCAGGGTGATACTGCCTTTTCTCCTCTACTGGATCAGCTGGTAGAACCATACATTCAGCAGCCCATTCAACCTGATCATGACGGATCAGCCTTTCCATCCTCTTCAAGGACACAATTCGAGGGCCTCCATTTGACATCCCTCTTAGAACAACCTTCCTTCCATTAGACTGAAATTTAAGCTCCATGGTTTGCAAATTTAATGTGATCTCACCAAGAGATCGCAGCCATTGTATGCCCAACACAACATCAGTGTCTCCAATTCCCACCACATAAAAATCATCTTTAATCTCATGATTCCCTAATTGCATAGAGAGGTTAGGAATCTTCCTTGTGCAAGACATAGTAAAACCATCAGCAACCATTACCTTGAAACCATCAAATTCCTCAGTCTTCAAACCTTTTCTAGCAACTAATCCTTCATCAATAAAATTGTGAGTTGCTCCGGTATCAATTAGAGCAACTATCCTTTGTGAATTCACAACTCCATGAACCCTAAAGGACTCATTTTTTTGAAAACTTGATAGTTGTGCAAAAGCACTACCATCTCCCACCTCTTCGGACTTGTCTTCTGGATCTTCTTCACCTTCACTACCTGCTGATTCGTATTGCTGATCAGACGAATCAGATTCTGATCCATAATCAGAATAGCCCTCCATTCGATTTGCTTTGCCTCTTCCATAGCAACGGTGACCCTTAACCCAAGGCTCACGGCAAGTGTAGCAAACTCCATCTTTTCTAAGCTGTTCTTTGAGCTCTTCTGACAACCTTGGTGGAAACTTCTTGGGCAGATTTGAAGAAGGCTTTTTATCTTTCTTATGGCTGAATGGTTTTGAATGAAACTTAGGCCTTGGGGCTGCCAACTCCATGCTCCTAGCTTTCTTGATAGCTTCATCTAACGTTGGTGGATCAAATGCTTTGACCCAACCCTTCAAAGGCTCCATTAAACCTTCAGCAAAAAGAACCACAAGTCTTCTTTCAGTAATGTTAGGCACCATTACTGACAACCTCTGAAAATCAGCCACATAGTTTTCTAAAGATCCTTGCTGTTTCAATTGTGCCAATTCTCTAAATCTCAATTCTGGATCTTTGGTATCAAATCTTTCAATCAACTTATTGGTAAACTCTCCATATGTGCGAACGAGGTTATGGCCAAGAGTGACCAAACCATGAGTCCACCATTCATGAGCTATCCCATCTAAATGCAAAGTAGCAAATTTGATAGCATCTTCTTCCGGCATGGGTCTGAGAGAGAGGTAGTTATCTAACTTCTGTACCCATGATCTGGCTGTACACTTATTACTACCATCAAAATGTTCCATAGTAATCTTTCCCAATGCTTGGTAGAAGTCATTTCTAGGTGCCATAGGACGTTGTTCAGTCCTTCCTCCATTTCTTCGACTCCTTTGATTCATGAATTGATCAAAGGTCCAAGTACCTCTCAAATCAAGAGGTAAAGAAACGTACTCCATGTAAGCTTGACGTGCATCATCAGCAAAGTTTGGTGCAGCTTCAACTGGTTGTTGCTCTTCCCTTGGTGTGAAGATGGGAAAAAGGGGTCTAGAGGATGACCCACTAGGAATTGTAGCATGCTGACCCACAATTCTGTCTCTTGTATTCACCTCAGGACTGCCACTATTGTTATTCCCATTAACTCCACTGCTTTCTCCAGTTGAGTTATTTTGGGGCTGAATGATATTCTGAGCTGCTTGCTGGTCCAACTTGGACAATAATCGGGACATCATGTCTATCATCCCATCAAACTTCTTCTCAACTTTGTTCCTCTCTTCATTATCTCTCCTTACAGTGTCTGACATTATTTCAACTGTTTGTTCAACTACTTCCACTGACTTCTCTGAACCTTCCACTGTTTTACGAAGATCTCTTAGGACTCTTGAGAAGGTCTCTGCTTCTGGAACGGGCGGAAACTGATGCTGATTTCTAGCCCGACTTCTGGTGTATGGCCTAGTATCTCTTTCACTCATCAGATAACCAACTGCAAATTGCCACAGGATGGCAGGGTCTTCTGCTCTGATACCACTGAAATATGCTAACCAATTTTTTCGATGAATTAACACACATAACCAGCACTTAATCAACTCGGTTAGCGTTAGCTCCGAAAAGAAAACTGAACTTGAAAATGAACTCACACCAAGAATGCACACTCAACCCCAATGAGGGATAGGTGTTGTCATATGGCGGAGGAGCTAAATGAAAATACTTGAAAGAAAACTACTCAACGTCAAGAATGTGCACTCAAGATCCCACTGAGGACGAGGTGCTAACATATGACGGAGTGTTGAATTGAAAACTAGAAACTGATAGGCGGATAACTAGCCATGAAGAGCATTTCCACACTACCACCAAACAGTGGGGGGAAAAGTTTACAATTAAAACAATTCATCCGCTGCGGCGGGCATCCACAGAGCTGTGGGGATTCTCCACTATGAAAGTGGGTACAAGAGTGTTAAAAAATAGATTATCCACACTGGCGGTAAACCATCCAGGGGTAATTTAATGACAAAACAATAAGTAATTGCAGAATTGGAAATGGTTGGATTAGTAATGCTTAATCTCAACCTTTTCAAATTAAACTCTGCAGATTACAAATTACAATGATAGAGAATGAACCTTAGAATAAGAAGTATGAACTTTTACAATCATATAACACTCTAAAACTGAAGTATAAGACCAAAAACTGAGAACTATAACAGTCTGATATAAAAATCAGAATTCTGGAAATTTAAACCAGCAAACTGTGAATTCATTAAATGCTCATAACTTGGTCAAATTACCTCCGAATGACGAGATATCAGTTGCAAATGCTTCCTAGAGGTTTGGCGCCCAAGATGCAATCCAAAAACAATCACCAAAGACTCTAGATTATTTAGCACGAATCCCAATGCTCTTCCAAATGGTACGGCCTCCTTGAAAAATCGATTTTGCAAGATAAAATCAGAAACTTGGAATTAAATTCCAATTTTTTGTGGAAGGGGTCGCCTTGAACCAAGAATTGATTTGCCAAAATACCCAAAACAGAACTAAAATCACTCCAAGAGATATAATCAAAAACCAGCTTCAACTGTAGATGAAATAGTAAACCAAAACTGTAAAAATACTTCAGAAATTCTTCAATCTTGATGCTCAATCTGCTAGTCTGATTTGAGAAGCAGAAATAATCCAACTAGGTGTTGTATTTCAAACATGAAATTGGTAAGAGGCTAGGAGGCAGCTTCCTCGAAGCAAAATGTCCATTGTCATTTTGACAGCATAACAGTATGATAATTTCATGGATCCCAAATGCTGGAGAAAGGACTTCATTTTATAAAAAACTGAGAAACTCTTCACTTTCCAGGAGAAATGCCAAGAGACACCTTTTGAAATTCTTTTCATCTTTCAAAAATATTAATCCCTCAAAAAGGTGGCGTCCAATTTCAAGCTGATATAATATTTCAATAAAGAATAAATAATCTTTTAATGAGGGCGTACCCTTCATGGCCCCACTTTAAAAACAACTTAAGTTATCTCCTTAGGCCAAGGGGGTCAACAGAGAATTAAAACATAATGCCTTTAATCAAATATTTTTCACCAAATAAAGCTTTCTGAAGACCAAGCCTGAATAATAACAACTGCTCCAGCTAAGAAGGACTTAGAATAGACAACTGCAACTGCCAAAAACTAGTATTTACTATAAATAGTAAATAACATGAAATGCCACAAACTCCAAGCCAAGAAACCCTAATTTCTCCTCATTCCAGTCTACGGGTTCCGGAATAGACTGATGAACTGCAAGGCTAATCACTGTTGAGAAGGGGACATTACATCTTACATCAGGCTGCAAGGTTTTTCCTCATATCCATATAGGTTGTCTAAGTACCCAACCAACAGAATTTTAATGTTAGAGATATCTAGGCAACTGGTTTCCTATGATAAGATTCAGAAGAGAAAGAAGAAGGGTGGAGTTGAGTTCCCGATTGTCATGGGCAATTCAGACGAAGTGTGTCCTTCACTTCAAGCAGCTAGAGAAGCTGAGAGTGAGCTTCAGTTCTTTCATTTTTCCTATCACACCAGCAGACAGTATTATGATCCACAGCAATATCAGATGGATACTGTCAGAGGAATTCAAACATAAGGCAAATATTGAGGATTATTGGGCTGGTGCATCAGACGAGGTTGAAGTTAGAAAGAGGATGTTCTCTAGGTTGCTATTGAGTATGATCAGGGAGTGTGAAGTGATTCCAATACCAGACCAGGTGAGTGAGGACATGAATGTTCTCCATCCAAATTATGAGGCAGTAAGGGATACTCCACTTCCACTCCCAGATTGGTCAGAACCAGAGATTGCAGATTTGGACACACTTTCCATTCCAGTCATGACATTCACCAGGGCATGGGTTGACAGGCATGTGAGCAAACTAAAGGGTAGGTCAATTTCCTTGACTTACAATTTGATGGGAGATCACAGGACGCCCACTGCCAGTAGAAAGAAACAAATTACACGAGGTCCAGAATCTCGAAGGAAGGAGCCAGTTCGGTAGGAGCCTGTTCAGCCGGAGCCTCTGAGAGTTGAATCACCCACGCCATTGGAGACACATTCTCCAAGTATACAAGAGGTTTCTCTTTTCGCTGATCAAAGGAATGCATTGAATCAGGTGCAGGAGCAGGTACATGATGAAAATCAGCCACCACGGAGAGAGTCAGTTGGGCAGAGTGTTAATGCGCCTACTAGGGATGATCAGGAGATTGATGAGGGGACTGCTACTGACACTAAGTTTCAGCGGGAGTTAGAGACGGCTTTGGAGGATGATGATATAGTTTCAGGGGATACTCAGCCACTTGAGGACGATGAGCCTCGCCAGAATGATGTTGAAGTTGAACAAGTCCGTGAAGTAGAAGCACAAGAACAACAGCCATTTGTTATTCAGCATGTTGTACCTGATTGGCTTAGAGATAGGATGAGAAGGAGCCTTGTTGTGACCATTTCACACATCGCCCCATTGCAAATGGGGACCCCCTGTTGTCGCTTTTTGCCTCGATGTTGCAACTGCTTATCATTTGTCTTTTTACAATGAGGTCATCATTTTGAGGGTTTCAAGTCAGTTTGCCGAGAGTCATCTGAGCCAAGTCAAGAATCCATGCTTGAATCAGCGCGTAAACGTCACCATCGTGCTTAGAAGGCCTGGGAGACGAAGATCGACTGCCGTTTCAGTCAAATCCGACACTTCCAAATTTTTAGGGTTTCTCACCCCGGGCCCCCCTATTTTTTAGGACCTACTTTTTTGGCACTTTTGGGCAATTCTGGGATCCCTATTTTTTAGGGTCTATTTCTGGAAAGTTGCTATTTTTGGAAAATTTCTATTTTTAGAAAGTTTCTATTTTTAGAAAGGTCACGAGTTTCAAAAATCCACTCAGAAGTTCGAAAAGATCAACGAAACTCTCAGAAAATCGATTCGAATTTTTTTGAAAATTTTGGTGAAATTCTGGAAAATCACATAAAAGGTTCAAAAATCTGGAAAATTTGCTCAAAAACGGTGAAAAATCTGGTAAAAATCACAGAAAATCTTTCGAAAAATGGTTGAAAATTTGAAGAACCAGTCAAGAAATTTGAACATTCATCTAAGAAACTCATGAGAAATCTGAGGTAAAGAAATCTGAGGTAAAGACCGAACATTCATGGAAAATTTGGAAATTCGTAAAGAATCTGAAGCATTCATGGCGATCTGATCATGGTGAAGGTAGGATATGCCTGAACAATCATGTAGGAAACTGAGATATTCGCCTAAGTATGGAGGACCTTCAGCTCACAAGATAATGGTGAACACCTTCAGCCATAAGCAATGCAATGGCAATGAATCTGAGCAAGTCCGCCCCTGTCAAAGCATCAAATGGATAGACACAGGCTGAAGTCCGCCTTGGGAGAAAGCTAAAGTGGCTAAGCATAATCCAAAGTCTGCCTGGTCAAGGATGGAAATGGCTACTAACAGGCTGAAGTCTGCCTTGTCCAATGGCCTAGCATGTGATGAAGTCCGCCCTCCAACGAAGACTTATGGCAACCAAAGTAAGGAAGTCCGCCCTATGGAAAGAGGTATGAATGTCAGAAAGCTGGTGAAGTCCGCCCAGCACTAAGGAAGCATGTCCAAGCATAAGGATGCTCATCCTTGGACCTTTCAAAGTCCGCCATATGCAAAGAGGGAAAGTCTGAAAAATTCTTGAAGTCCGCCAGCCTTGAGGGAGCATATCCTTGGACCTTTCAAAGTCCGCCATGCATGTCCTAAAGATCTCCAAAGTCCGCCAAGTTCAAAGGAAGGATGTCCAAAAAGTTCCAAAGTCCGCCCTTGATATCCTAGGATGCTTTGAAGTCCGCCATGCAGCAAGGAGGCACATCCTAAGACCATCCAAAGTCCGCCATGCTTGTCCTAAGACCTTCCAAAGTCCGCCAAGGATGTCCAAAGGGGCTTGAAAGTCCGCCATTCACAAAGAAGCATGTCCAAAAGGCTTGGAAAGTCCGCCTAGGCATGTAGAAGGAGGAAAAATCAAAATTTTCACTAAGTATTAATGCCCAGCAAAGAGAATTTCGAAAATCTGCTAAGTATGGGGGCCTAAAAGGGTGGAAAATTGATCTTTGGCTAAACATCATGACATTTCCAAGAGGTAAAATGTTTAGACAAATGCCAAGAAGCTTTAAAGTCCGCCCTAGAAAAGAGGGACATCCAAAATGCTTGTCTAAGATGCTCATAAAGTCCGCCATACACTTGGAAGAGGTTGGCAAGGTATCAAAGAAGTCCGCCATACTTATCCAAGGTGCTAAGGAAGTCCGCCTAAGCACATGAAGGGATAAAATGATGATTTTGCTAAGTGTTGATGCCTAGTCCAAGGAAAAGTTCGAATATTTGCCTAAGTATAGAGGCTAAATGATGAAAAGTTGAGATTTTTGGCTAAGTATCCTGACACTTTCAAGAGGATAAGTGCCAAGTTTGAAAGGACAAATGCTAAAGAGGATTGGGATGTGGCAAGAAATAAAACGAAGTGTGCCTAGCACAAAAGTGGAAGAGAAGCTAAATTTTGCCTAAGTCTGGAGAAAATACTAAGAAATTGACAACTTTTGACGAAGAAAAATGCACAAGGCAAGGAGAAAGGTAAGATTGCCTTTGCCCAGAAGGAAAGGGGAATTTGTCAACCGTCCAAGAAATTCGCCCAACGAAGACATCCGGACGAGGATTTTGCCTATAAAAATTCGACTGAGCAAGAGAAAATTTGACTTTGGCAGAAGAAAATAGGCTCAGTGCAAGAGAAAAGTTGGCTATGGCAAAGAAAAACAGGGATCTGGCATAGAATTTGTTGACGGAATGGCTTGAATTTTGGTTTGGCTAGACGAAATTGAGGATAAAATTGGAAAATACACTCTTAGCCAAGAAAAACGAAATAGCCATGGGTCGAAGACGAACGGGTTGGAATAAATTAAAATATTTTAATATTTTAATAATTTATTTTCAATGCCTTGGACAAAATCAAATTCGCCAGACAATGTTTTGGAGGAAAATAATTTGTGCCGGCCAGAGATAAAATCCGAAGGGCAAAATTAAATTCACCATGGCTTCAGGAGAGAGAGTGGTAAAAATTCAGGAGAGAGAAAATCTGAATTTGTTTATTTTATTTCTTGCAGGTGGATGACGACGCGAGGCGAGTCTTCAAGGAAGAAGCAAAGGCATGGAATGGAGACAAGTCTGCTTCAAGCCAGATAGAGTGACGGAAAAAGATGGCACAAGCACGAGAAAGTCTGACTTTGCCCAAGCTCAGCATGTCCAAACCTTTTCCGACTTTGCTTGGAGAAGGTATGTCCAGACATCCATAAGATCCGCCAAGTACAATGGCAAACATGATGCAAAGTCCGACCTAGACCAAGAAAAGAAATGTCAAAGTGTTGAGAAGGTTCGCCAAGCATAAAGAAAAGATGGCAAAACCACTAGCAAATCCGACTTTGCTCAACTGAGAAATGGCACAAGCATGATAAAGTTCGACTTCTCCCTAGAAATGTTTGTCCAAAGTGGCTTGAAGTTTGACTTAGGCCGAGAGAGAAAACGTCCAAGCTCATGTGAAGTCCGCCCAAGGAGAGGACGAGAAAATTGGCTACAAGAATTCACTAAGTGTTGGACGGAAAACAGGAAGGGTGAAGAGGAAAATAAAGAGGAAGTGAATAAAATTCTTGTCCAGGGATGGAATTTGTCCTACATAGCACAAGCCAGATTCAGAATTGAAGGCAAATCCACAGGCAAAGTTCGTTCGAGCATGGTGTTGAATGATCCAGATGATGTTACAAAATGAACCTGAATAGCCAAAATTTGGCTAAGTCTAGGAAATACTTCACAGAGGAAATTCCAATTTCCTCCATTGTGGCGAAAGCACAAAGGCATTCTTCTCCAAATTCTAGACACTTGAAAGGAATCCAAGATCAAAGTTAGGAAGGAACAAGCACAACGGACAGAGTTATCGGCAGGGAAAATATTCTAAGGCAAGCACGTGAAGAAAAATGAAGCAACCAAGGAAGACATCCAGCACGCTGAGGTGGCGCCTCGTCATCTTCCAACCAATCAAATTGTTCCAAATCAACATATAACAACTTTCTATTTTATTGTTGATTTATATTTAGCAAAAGGGACAAGTGTCCTCAAATGAAATTTTCTCATTGGTCGAAAGTGACAAACCCTAATTAGGGTTTTATTTTGTAATCTCGGCCGTTGATTTGAAATCAATCTTGGCCATTGAATTGTAATTGGGGAGCCTATAAATTGAGCTCGCCCCCTCATTTGTAATGTGTGGAGACAGATTATGTATATTGTCGCATTGAGACTATTTTGAATGATAAAAGCTCTTGAGCATGATTTGCCTTGAATAACTTCTTATTGTTGAATAGTAAGCGAGGTTGCATATTATCTTCCACCATAGATTAGAATTAAAGTTAGATTAGGTAGAATTTGCTTTGAAAGTTGTTAATTGAATGAGAGATTGATCGCATTGACTCAATGGTGAAGTGTAGCTCATACTTTTTTCGAATGGATGATTTGCATTCGATTTGTAAAGTTAGCCTGAGCTCTTAATCGTGGAAGCTTAACTTCAGCCTCATTCGAGGTTTGAAAATTATTCTCACAAACCCCTTGAAGATTGCACCCATTTTGCGTATGTTGTCCAACAGGAGGCGAAACAAAGTGTGGTTTATTTCTCTTCACCGAGTCTTTACTGTCTCTTGAGTTCTTAGGCTTAGACTAGATTCTCTGAACCCTATTCTTTTTGCCATTTTTTTTGAGATCCACAATTGAAAGTCCTAATTGAAATCCTTTAAAGACAAATTCCCTAAGTCCTAAACTTGTGAAGATTGTTCTCACGTAAGTCCCCTTGTTCATTACCAGCAAATCACAACGGCCATTGAGCTTATCCACATGTCGAGACCCGACTAAAGAAACCTTGGAATCGCCATATGATCTTTTTTGCAATCTTAGCATACGCGGTGGTTTTTCAAGAGAGGATAGAGTGTCTTTGGACATTTTTATTCTGATGTTTGGTGGATGATAAAACATACATCAACAAGCCCCAGCAAAGAAATTGATCCAGCAATTGAGATGGAAGAGTTTTTGAACAAGATCAGCGCGCCTCCACAAAAGAAGAGAGCACGAAAATTTTCAAAAATTTCGACTGATGAGGATGGCTCTCGCACCCTTCATATGGTAGTGCCACAGGTTGATTGTGATCGAGATGAAGCAGTGCCAGAGAACTATGTGGTCACAACTTTGGAGTTAGGATGTCCCACAAGCGCACAAATTGTTGAAGAATGTGATAATTCCTATCAGGCACTCAAGGACAGATTATTTAAAAAGGAAGGAAAATATAAGAAATTGAAGAAAGAACATAAAACGTTGATAGGATATGTGCAACACTTGTCTCGTCCTTGTGGGCAGGAGATTCCATCAATAGAGCTTCCAGCTGAGATATCTAGAGAGTCAGTTACCGGCTTGTTGGAGTTGAGAAAGATGGCACAGGAAGCAGATAAATGGGTTACAGGAGTTCGTGCCGAGACAAAAAAGTTCATGGAAGACCTTGCTCATGCTTACCAGCAAGCTTCCAGCATTACGGCACGTATGGAGGCAGTTGATCAGGCCTGGGGTGATGCTTCCATTTATCAGAGCAAAGTTATTCAGCGTCTAGAGGCATTGAGGCATGTTCCTTTGCGGATGCTAATTGATGGTGGAGTCATTCAGGAGAATGATAGATATGACTTTTCTAGATGGTACTCTTCAGCGATCACAGGACGTGGTTTCTTTGACGCGGCACAGGCGGATTCAGCTAGAGTTCGAAAGGCTATGACGAACATTATTGATGGGGTCCAGAATACTTTGGAGGCAATATTTGCTAGACGACTGAATCCTGATGAAGTAACTACTGATAATTTGAGGGGTAGTCTGGTGCCTTTCTTTTCAGAGGTGAGGACCTTTGTACAAGATGACTTTGAGAACACTTCTACTTTCTCCAGCTTGATTCAGAGCACGCAGGATTCCTTAGTCGCTTGGAGAAAATCTTGTGCACGGCATGAACAGTCAATCACGGTGTTAGAGTTTCAGCTTGATTGCATTCCACCTATTTCAGTTCAGGAGGTTGAGGTTGTACTTGCCAAGTTCATTGAGTTTGCAGCCAGGGAGAGGGAGAATGGGAACGCGCTTCTAGATGATGATCTTCTAGAAGATTGATTATGGGCATTAATTGCCTTTACTATTTTGGGAGTGAGTGGGAATCTTGGATTCATTTATTGTACCACTCCCCATTCTGGCAGTTTTTAGGGTTAGGGCCGAGGTGGCTCAATCTGAGCCATTCTTTTGATTGTAATCCGAGCCGTCCATTGGACTGGGCTATCTATAAAAGGGGGAGTCCCCCTCATTTGTATCCAATTAGAAAATTAGAAACTAGAGGTTAGAGGAGACTAGAGACTAAAGCAGAGAGATTGATTCTATAGCTTAGCTTAGCATAGTTTGGAGGAGAAGGAAAGTTTTCCTTTGAAAACTTTTGTAAGAGATTGTTGTGTAAAACTTTCATAATAGAAGATCTTTTCATTGATGGTGGAATTTGTCTTTGTTATGGATAGCTAGCAAGGTTTCTTCATCCCTTTGAGTCCAAGTAGCGTAAAGTAGCTTAAAGTAGAGTAATTTTCATTTCATGCAAGTAGGCATTAGTTGTGGGTTTGTGTTGTTGATCAAATCAACTTCGTTTCATTCCATACCACTAGCAGCTTGCTGACGGCAAGTTTGCCTTGCGTGGTCAACTGGAACATTTCATAAGCTTAACTTCAGTTGCAATTCATATCTTGGTATGCGTCGTCTTGACGGTGTCTTGGTGTCGAATTGTAGCTTGAAAATTTCTTGCTATCCCCTTGAAGATTGCACAAACTTTGTGTAAGCTGTCCAGCGTGAGGTGGAGCAGAGTTCGGTTGGAGCTGTTGAGATTGATCCCACGTCCCGCCTTAGAGTAGAATCTAGAACCTTCTTACCCTTACACTCATTTCAATTCTGTTCATCTTGGGTTAATTTTAGGAAAGCGTACTTATTGTTAAATCATCCACATTATACAAATCCCTTCCAATCATCCATCTACTGTTAACTGCAAGTATTCTGAACAATTGTGTAAGTCCCCTCGTGAAAACAACAATTCACAACCAACCAACTGAGGGTATTCGAAGTATTTCGGAACCTTGGAGTTGAACGTGCGAACTTTCTTGCAATCTTAGCGCACAAAATACTTTGATCAAGAGAGAATGGAGTAGCCTTCAAACAACTTTGTTCTGCTGATTGGTGCGGTCACAAAAATCACATCAACATGTCTTAGAATCGGAATTTGTGCTTGCATGTGCTTCTCATTTTGATGAAGAAACAAGAACAATCAAGGACGATGATGGAAACGTCATTATAAGTTTGGAGGCTGAAGTAATTGATAAAATCTTCAAAGTACCTGCTGCTCCATTAGATGCTGATATCACAATCAAGAGTGCTATAGATCATTACAAACAAGGAAAAGCAGATTGCAATAGACACATCAGTGCTAAATGGTTGAAGACTCCCTGAACTTGCTTTACTAGATGGCCTAAGTTGCATCGTTCTGATTTCATTGAAGAAATAGGTGATATGATTACACTTCTCAGCAGGTTAGCAGGTTTGAGGTTTTCTAATGTATTTGAAATTTGGATGTACAAGTACATCGTGGTTATGAGGAAAGGACAGTCTCATATTTTCTGGGGAGAATTTATCAGTGACAACCTGTGTAGACAATTGGCACAAGTTCATACTACCTACACCTTTTATATGAATTCTTATTTAGTGTATATTGCTACATCTCTCAGACATTTTCCTGGTCTTTCTACAAAGGGGAACAAATCATTAGTGCCAGTTTGGGAATATTATGATCAACTAACTTTGAAGCCCAGTAGGCATCATTACAGAAGAGTATAGGGTGCTTTCTTTAGTTACTTTATGTGTCTTTTTGACAAATCACTCAAAGTTAGAAGAATTTCTGAAGCAACCTGGGAGAAAGTGAATGAATATGGTTGCTTGTTTCTGCAGTTTCCTACTTTCACTTATATGAGAGTTGGATGTTTTACTGGACAGCCATACATGTTGCCTCGATACCCTACTGACAGAATTCTTTTGATGGAATTAGCAAGACAGCTGATGGCCGTACATTTTGTACAACTTGCTAGTCACAAGTTGGGTATTACTAATTCTTCTCACAATCCATTATAGATTGGTCGGTATTCTTTAAACACTTCTCAAAAAGCCAAAGCAATGGATGCAGAGCTTCAAGAAATCAAGCTGAAGAAATTCATCGCAAGACAAGACTTTGATTATTGTGGGATGAAGGATAAAATCAAAAGGGCCTTTGCTCATGTTCATCGTCTTGAAGATATCTGGGTGGATCTTCGTATTGAAGAAGATATAAGAAGGATGGATTACAACAGACTTACCTTAGAGCAGATTGTGGATCTTAACTTGACCAGAATTCCTAAAGGGATGATAGATGATGGAGAAATCCTAGATCCAAAATACATTGAACAGAGAGTTGCAAAAGCTCCTTTCTCGTCCCCGCAATGGTCTAAAAAGGAATGTGATTCTATCCTTGATCGTTTTCAGCCCATCCTTGCTAATACCAATTCTTGGTTAAAAGATAATAATGTCAAAACCATCAAAATCAAAAGTGATGCAGAGAATGATTTGGCTGGTCCAGTCGGACAAAGATCTGAAATCAGAGACAAATCTAAGGAAGGTGCTTCTTCTTCTGGCACAAGAATCAAGTTAAGGGTCAGCAGAGCTTTGGTAATTCCTCCATCAGAAGTATCCACAAAAGGGAAAGAAACATCACAGGTACATGTACATGTTCTTAATGATGAGGATGATACTTATGAAGAAAATGTACCAGAATCACCTCCTTCAACAGTCTTAGATTCTCCTCATGCAATCATTCCACAAATACCTATGGTTATTGATACAGATGTATTTGTAAATCCTGTGGAATCAAGAACAGCTGTTGATGCTAGTATGGAGATTCCTATTGGAACTTTTCATGAGGATTTGGAGAGAATTTTTGATGATAATTCTTCTTATGTGACCACTTCCAGCATTCCTCTATCTGAAATTGATACTTCTGCTTTGAATTTTGATAAGTTTATGACAAAAGTAAATCATGTGAAGCCATCTATTGCAATTCAAACTGATACTTCTCCTAAGGTGACAACTATGGTACAAGTAGAGCCAGTTTCTTCAGAAATCACAATTGCGGTCTCCAATGTAAGCTCATTAGAATTACCCTCATGGCTGAGTTCAATTACACCCAAAAGAAAAAAGCAAGAGATCTCTCCTGATGTATTTGATTTCAAACAAATTACGAAACCAAAATCCAGGACTACAAAGAAAGCAAAGAAGGTCTCACGAGTGGTGATAGATGAAAATAAAATGAGATATGCAGAGATAGCTGAACCATTATCTGAGAAGCCACTTGAAGAAATGCAATTATCAGATTATAGGCTTACTAAAGTTGAACTTGGCAAAAAAACACATTCAGGTCTTATGCATGATGCCACAGATTCAGTAGCCTCATTGGTTCAAAGGTATGATGAATTACTAGCAAAGAAAAGTGAGCTTAAAGAGAAGAATTCACAGCTCATCTCAGTGATTCGGAAAATAACAAACTCTTCAGAGCAAGTTAATCCACTGACTTCTTTTACCTCTGAAGAATCAGTCAAACAATTGGAGAAGATTGCACAAAAGGCTAAAGCAGTTGATTCTTGGGCAGCACAGCTGATTGATCAAGGTATACCGGTGATTGAAAAGGCATTACAAATTTTTGAGTACTGTCAGAACAGCAAGAGTAAAGATGAATCAAACTTTGGTAGCTTTCAAGCAAAGTTTGGATTCACTTGGAAAAGATTTAAAAATATGGCATGAGATGGATCAAGTCAAGCTAGAAATTCTACGCAGCAATTCAATAATACCAAATAGAGAAAAATATGTAGAATTTGAAGAACTCATGAAAAACAAGTCATTAGTTATTGAGGATCTCATCAAAGATGTTCAGGCTACACTAGAGATGAGTGACGAAGTTGAGCAGGACATATTTTCTAGCTTTGAGAAAATGTCTTGTAGGATTTTAAATCACGAAGGAGAATTACTTGCAATTGATGTGATTACTACAAAAATAGCAACAAATCTTCGTCAAGAGCTGGAATCAGAACAGTTTACCATGGATTCAATTCATAAATTTGTTAATCATCGAATGATCCTTGATAAGATGCAATCTGTCCATGAAGAACATAAAGAAGCAACAATAAGGTATTTTGATGTAATCCTTAAGATTGTTGTGGTTGCCAAGAGCACACTAGGCCCCGATCCAGATGAGTTGCAGGAAATTATCAGCAAATTTCAGTCTTTCAAAGCTAGGACTGAAATAAAATAAAAGTGTCTCATAACACTTTATCTTTATGTATTTTGTTTTCGACAAGCTACATGTAAAAACAAATTTTGTAATCGCAAGTGTTCCTTTCACTTGCAGTTTTGTAAAATGTAATTACATGTGATTACATTACAAGTCAAAAATATAATAGGACTTGTAATGTTGAATAAGTCAATTTCAGTTAGTTAGTGGTTGAGAGAATTTCTCAAGTTAGTTGAGATCCTCCCACCTTTTTCTCAAGACTTCTCTCCTATAAATACTTGAGGGGGTCTATTGTAATTATCATCTTTTTGGCAAGCAAGAAAATTCTGCAGAATTTTGTACTCATAAAGACTTTGAGCTTTATAGTTATAAGTTGTTATTTTTCAAGTAATATCAAGGAATTGGAAATTTCAAACTTTGTGTTGAAATCCTACTTTGCATCCATTGTGTTCTTATGTCATTTTGGAGCATTACTTTGTGATTATTTGGAAATTGTGGAAAATTGCTAAAGAGAGTTTCACTTGAAATATCTGTAGACTTTGTGCTGTAAGTATTAAAGTTTGAATTCATAGTTTGAATTTAGGAATTGAGAAGAATTATAAGTCTTTGTGCTTGTAATAATTCTCATATTAGGTGATTCTTAAATGCATTATACTTATAGACTTTGTGCTGTTATATATTGCAACTTGTTCTCAAATTATCTTTCAAAAGGGTAGATAGGATCTCAGATTTTCAAGACTTTATGCTTGAAATTGTTTTCCCATCCCGAAGGAAGTGACAAAAGTCTTTGTACTTTCAGGAACTTCATTTCCTTTCTCTTGATTTTATTGCAAGTTGCTGTAAGAATTTATTTAAAAGTTAATGCTACTTTTCTGCGAAGAGAAAATAATTTAATCTTTCCTGAAACAAGAGGAAAGGTTATCGTTCCACCCATATTTCTTTTAGTTAATAGGAAAGGGGGAGCCTTCCCTTAATTAGGAGAGTTTTATCTCACATACTGTGGCTGAAACCACCATTTTGCTAAACCTCACAAGTTTGCAAAATATTCAACCAACAAAACTATCGATAATTATCTGTAAAAATTGCAGCTGTAGGAGTAACAACCTGGTTGTTCAAAGAACTTCCATAGACTCAGTATGCAATGAACAAATTTTAGTTATTCCATTCAAGTTTTCGACCATACATTGCAATGAAGTTGCATTTTGTAAAGAATACAGAGGAATTGATGACAACATATTCACTTACTTTTTTAGATTTAGAAAGGGAATGGGGAGATGGTGATAAATTATTCACCTACTTTTCCAAAAAGGAAATGAGATAATGATGACACCTAATTCTTAAAAAAAAATAGAAAAGTGTTGATGTGATTTTCGTGACCGCACCAACACAGAATAAAGTTTCCCAACGGATACTCTATCCTCTTTTGAACAAAGTTTCCTGCATGCTAAGATTGCGAGATAGATCATGCATTTAACTCCAAGGTTCCTTCATGCAATAGAATACCCTCAGTTGGCTCGATGTGTTTTGCTGGTATTTCAAGGGGACTTACACAATTGCTCGGCAGTTGACAGCAGACAGCGGATTAAGGGCTTTCATGTAATTTTGGATGATTTGAGAGGTAAGTGCAAATTTCCTAATGCTAACTGAAAATGAACTGAATTTAAAATGAGTGTAAGGCCTAAGAAGTTTATGTTCTATCTAAGGACGGGACGTGGGATCAATCTCGATAGGCTTCGACCAGACTCTGCTCCGCCTCACGTTGGACAACTTACACAAAGTCGGTGCAATCTTCAAAGGAGTGACAAGAGGTTTTCAAATTATAACTCAACATGTAAGTACCATCAGAACGACGATACAAACACCTGAATCACAATCGAAGTTAAGTTTGTAATGTTTTCCAGTTGACCACACAAGGCAAACTTGCCGTCAGCAAGCCGCTAGTGGTATGGATAAAAATGAAGTTGTCTCGATTAACACCACAAATCCATAGCTAACATCTACTTGCATGAAAATGAAAACTACTCTACTTTATGCTACTTGAAGTAGAAGGGATGAAGAAACCTTGCTAACTGCTTATAACAAAGATGAATTCACCATTCAATGAAAGATCTTTTATTATAATAGTTTTCACAACAATCTCTTACAAAGTTTTTGAGGGAAAACTTTCCTTTTCCTTCAAACTATGCTATGCTAAGCTATTACAACTAAAGCCTCTCTGCTCTACTCTCTAGTCTGATCTCTAAGCTCTACTACAGTACAAATGAGGGGGGATGCCCCTTTATATAGCTGGCCAAGTCCAACGGACGGCTCAGATTACAATCAGCTGGATGGCCCAGATTGTGCCACCTCAGCCCTAAACAAGATTCACCCTAAAAACTGCCACCAAAAGGAGGGGTAATAAATGAGCCATTAATGTCCATCATCTTCCAAAAGATTCCTGTTCATAGATGCGTTCACACTGCTTCAACTTGTCACGTCTCATACATTGACTTATTTTGACCATTGACTTATTTTGATCATGACTTATTTTGACCATTGACTTATTTTGATTGTGACTTATTTTGACCATTTGACTTAGTTTGACCATGACTTATTTAGATAATGTTTAATCATGACCTTATGAGATTTAATATACGAAGTATGATATGTGTTAAGAGCAATGCTTTAATATAATTGTTTCTTTCAAGAATTATGAATGCATTCATATAAATGTTGAGTTAATTATTTTTCCTACAATGGTTACTAATACTCTTTTGTTTTGCATGCCTGAGTGCATCTGAATGGCAGGTGATCGAAGGCCAAGGAGATCGAAGGCCAAGAGTGTGATTGAGGAAAAGGAGGTTAGCTTCTCGACAGGGTAGAAGAGGAGAAAACTCTTGGTTATGCACACACCACTTACATCATGTAGCTGCATTAGATCATGTTCGTTTTTACAATGTGATTGCGTGAAATGATTAGCATAGCGAATTTGAAATATGGTTAAATTAGATCATGAAATTATATGGCTTATTCTATTTCCTTATTTCTCATTATAAATTTGAGCAAAAAGGGTTAAATCTATATTTTGATTAAAAGAAATGTATTTAAAAAATTAAAACAAATTAAATAAAAGAATAAACATAAAATAAATCTGTTTTTGCATAAATGAATTTTTTTTTTTTTTAATAATTGCATAAAAAGGATATAAATAAAATTTGTTTAGGGACATATGGTTAATTTTCTTCCAAAAGAATTAAGAACGAACAGCCCGAGAAAGCATGGGGCTCTGGAAAAATTCTGTCTCAAAATCAACAATTTGCTGGGTATGTGGCAAACCTTGTAAACTGCTGTCATTTGAGGATTTCATGCATGATCCTCGAAAGGAGGAAGAGGGCTTTTTAAGAAAGAACATAGGACTTTGATTAAGATCATCATCATCCGAGAGCTGGGAAAAAACAGAGTCAGAAGTATTGCTGAGCATCTGCACTGGAATACAACTGTGCCAGGTTCTTTTTGCTATGCCTTCCTTGAATTTTAAATATCAAAACTGCAGTAAAGAAATACTTTGTTCTCTGTTTAGAATACCATTTTCCAATTTGTTTTGAAAACTAGGTAACAGTTTTCTGTTCTGTGTTGAAATTATAGAACACACTCTTTTTTTTTCTCCATTAGGGTTTTCACCCTGTTTCAAGTCTGCATTTTAATGAAGAAATCTCAAGTGTATTTGCAATTTTATATATAATGTCTGCATATCTGTTTTGAGATAATCCCGAATGCTGTTTACACTGGGCGAGTGTCTTATTTTTTTTTCTGAGTTTGAAATTGCTTTGGGAAATTATTTCCCCCTTGCCCTCCCCATGGGAAGGTCGTGGACTGTGGAGGCTCGCGCCCTCCACAGGCCGCGGCCTGTGGAGGGCACGAGCCCTCACAGCCCGCCCCCTCCCCATGGGAGGGGCAAGGGCTTTTTCCTGAGCCCTTTTGGTCGCTCAATGCCAGTAAGGAAACCATGTTAAATACCCAGTTAATTATGCACGGCCAGTAAATTCACAAATCTGAAAACCAGAATTCCTTATTTCGAATTTGATACAGCTGAACATGAATTTCTACACATATATACATATAGAATTTCTTACTTCAAATTTGATACAGCTGAACATGAATTTCTACATATATATATATATATATATATATATATATATATATATATATATGTATGCATATACAAAATGACTGCACATACATACATACATATATATATATATATATGTATTCCTATATATATATATATATATATATAAATAGATACCCATGCATTGTATGCCAAATACAAATTGAGACAGAAAACTCTTTCCCAGAAAAGCAGTATAAAATCTGTTTTATAAATATCTTGAATCTGAAGCAAGGACAGGAAAATCTTGAAAAGCCATATAACAGAAAGCAGAATGAATTCAGTTTTATAAATATCTTGAATCTGAAGCAAGGACAGGAAAATCTTGAAAAGCCATATAACAGAAAGCAGAATGAATTCAGTTTTATAAATATCTTGAATCTGAAGCAAGGACAGGAAAATCTTGAAAATCCATATAACAGAAAGCAGAATGAATTCAGTTTTATAATTATCTTGAATCTGAAGCAAGGACAGGAAAATCTTGAAAAGCCATGAATTCTGTTCTTTATAACCTGAAAACAATAACAGAAGTGTTTTAGACACCATATAGACTGGAAAGTACCTTGAATACGTCAAAAAGAATACAACATGAAATGTGAAAGAAAGACTGTCTTCCAAACCTCAGAATTTTGAACAAAAAAACTGTATTGTATCAGTATATTATTATTTTACTCTGTACCCTGTAATGAAATAGGGAATCAAAACTGTCAGTCATGAAAATGCATATGGAAAACTGATAACAATGTTCTTACCATCAAATAGTGCACTGAAAATTCTTTATCCAAATTAAAAAGGGAACACTTACCAAAGGATAAATGGCATCTTACAACTGAAATATAAGGAATGTACTCAAAATTCACTTCTTTTTTTGATTAAAAGATGAAAGCCTGTTTTGAAAATGAATTAAGTTTCTGTTAAAGTATTATTTAACTGCATTATGGTAGCTTCCGGGACAGGGTGCCGAAGGTGGGCAAACAGAGACGGTAGTATTACCTCTTCTAATTCTACCATTTATTATTATTTTGCTTGGCCAAGCACTGTACCATTGAAATAGATGGATTGTTTATTTTAAAAAGCCTAGAAATTTATTTGAGTCTCTGCCACCTCCTGTTGCAAGAAATGTGTTTATTTCATGTTAGAAATGCATATAGGCATCAGGCACGCACCGAGAGTGCCCTCCTGTTTTACCGTATCGGGTTGCTAGGCTCCTTTATGCAGGGCCGGGGATTCCTTCGAGTTAGGAAGGGACCCGGGGAAGTCATGGACTTCGTGGTTGGGTGGAAAAGGCGCCTGAATCACATTCTTGGCCCCAGCTCGCAAGAAGACCAAGGTGTCACGGCGGTTGGTGGATCCAAGATTATTTGCTATTGATGTACTCATGTATCTTTCAGACTTGGCTTGTGAAGCCCGTTATTTATGTATATACATTTTGAAATTCTTGTTGAAACTTGCAATGGAAGTATATTTGAATGTATTTAATGTATCATTGATTTTAAGAAGTTAAAGTTTTGTATCTTGGCGTAGAAAAGATGTTCTACTAGAAGGATTGATTCCTCCAAGTGAAGAGGAATATATGTATATGAGAAAATCTTTGAAATACTTATGCTTTGTTTCATTTGCAATGATGATATTATTTTATGAAATGCAATTCAAATTCTCTTTATTTTATTTGGAAGAATTATGAGAAATGTTGACTTTTCGGAAACTTATTTATAATGGTTTGAATAAATTTAGAATATTTTAATTTCCCTTATTGATGTGTTAAAAGGCTTTGGAAATTACTCTTAATTTTCCGAGTGTTACACAACTTCTTGGACTAGTATGGCAAGCACGCTCTCGATCTAACTTCAAGGCTGTAACTTTTAAACTTGTTTGCATTTTGAGTTGTACGAAGCACGCTGGAGAACATCCTTTGGGTCATCGAAGGACCTCACACTTGAGAGTAATTCCTCTATTTTGTTCTTCAATCTGTCATGTTGTCGGTCTTCAACGCCTAGGCCTTCATCTTTTCCTCTATCCAACTTTGCTTTCTTCATGATTTTTCAACATCTGTAGGCTAGGGCATATAACACTCGTGCATCATATTTCAATGCCTTAGACAAATTTCATCTTCCTCAAGGGTGTATTTTTAAAAAAAATCATCTTTTAAAAGTGTTAGCTTCAACTGCATCTTCTTTACTTTTCCGGCTGAGGTGTTCACTTTGACATTTCATCCAACTCTGGCTCGAGCAAAATGTTTTCATTAGGAATTTGATCAAAAATTATTTAGGCATCCAACTTCAAATTCATCTACCAAGGCATTTTTATGCCCACAACACATTTTATTCCTTTTGCCTTAGAATTTTTTAAATTTTCCTTAGGAAAATTTCATAATTCAAGTGCCCATCAAAATTTCCATCTTGAAAGCCCTAGTGAAGTGCAAAAGACTTTAAAATCCACTCTTTGTCGAAGATCTTCAATACCCAGAAGAAAATTCCCTCTAGAAAGCATCAAACTCATGTGTACCTGAACGAAGGGGTATATTTAATTTTTTTGAATTTTAACCTTAGAAAAATATTCGCCAACAATTTTATTCTCATTCTTGATCTCTGGGCATATTTTCTTTGCTCCATAGAAAATTTCCATTTTATCCTTCATGCCAGGCACAATCAGGGGTCTAATTTTCAATTTTCATCACCTAGCCAAAATAATCTCAACATGTCTTCCTTCTTGGTCTAGGCACATTTAAGCCTTCATGCTTTGAGTTTAGATGCCTTAGCAAAATTTCCCACATCAAAATCCTCTTGGGCGTATACAAGGGGTCTTACTTCAAGTTTTGAACATTTAAGCAAATTTTCAATCAACTTCCTTCTCCACTTCAAATTTCATACACTTAGAATATTTTTCCATCTCCCTTCTTGAGCTGGGCGCACATGAGGGTATCTACCTCCAATTCCAATGCCTTAGAAAGATTTTGAGTCACCTTCTTTCCTTTAGGCGCATTTGGACCCTTCAACTTTCATTTTTGTTACACTTAGAAATTTTTTCAATGCTTCTTCAAGTGTAGGCGCATTCACCACCTTGAGGTTCCATTTTCCATCACTTAGCAAAATTTCTACTTTCAACCCTTAACCTAGGCGGATTTGGAAGTCCAACTTCCAATTTGCCATACTTAGACATTTTCATGGCTTCCTCCAAGTTTGGGGCGCACTTCACAAGGTGGACTTTCAATTTGTTTGCCTTGGAAAATTTTCCAGCCCTCCCTACAAGTCAAGGCGCATATGAGGGGGCTTACTTCAAGTTATTCATACTTAGAAACTTTCAGCCATCTTCTCCTCTCCTTGGGCGCAAATGACCCTTCAAGCTTTAAATTTCAATGCCTTAGAAAATTTCAAGGCTTCCTCTTTACCTTGGGCGCATTTCACCCCTTCTAGTTTCATTTTGAAGACTTAGAAAATTTCCTACCTTGCTCTTATCTCTGGGTGCATTTGGGGTGTTGAGGCTTCAATTTCCACACCTAGCAAATTTTCCAACCTCCTCTCACTTCAAGGGTGCATTTGGAGGTAGCTACTTCAAGTTATTGATACTTAGATATTTTCCAAACTCATCTGTCTTAGGCTAGGTGCATTTGAGGAGGGCTACTTCAAAGTTTCCAAGCATCTCTCTCTTCAAGGGCGCATTTAGCTAGACCTACTTCCACTTTCAATACTTAAAAACTTTTCCACTTAATCATTTCTTTCTTGGGCGCATTTTATCTCCTCAGCTTCCATTTCTCCTTAGAAAAATCTTCAACTCAACCTCCTCTACTAGGGCGCATTTGGCATGGTATACTTCCAATTTCCCATACTTAGAATTTTTCATGATCTTCCTCCCATTCTAGGCGCATTCAAGGGGTCTCCCTTCAAATTTATGAGACTTAGAAACCTTTTCAACTCACTTTCAGTTAGAGGCGCATCTAAGGGGTGGAACTTCAAATTTTCTATGCCTTAGAAATATTGTGATGTCATCATGGATGTTGGGTGCATTTAGGTGTTGATGCTTTCAATTTGCATGACTTAGAATATTTTTTAGCTCCTCTTCTTCTCAAGGCGCATATGGGAGCCCTTGCTTTAAATTTTCCACACTTAGATATTTTTAAAACTCACTCCTCCAGCCTAGGGCGCATTTTAGACCTTGAGCTTCAAATTTAAAATACTTAGAAACTTTTCAAGCTCAAACTCCAAGTGAAGGCGCATTTGGAAGGTCCTCCATCAAATTTTCCATACTTAAACTTTTTCACAACTCTCATCCTTGAGTTAAGGCGCATTTGAGGACCTGAGCTTCAAATTTCACATACTTAGTGGATTTTCCAGTCTCCTCCAGCTTCAAGGGCGCATTTGAATGCCTTTACTTCAAATTTGAAACACTTAGGCAAATTTTAGACTCCCTCATCTTCTCAAGCTTGGGTGCATTTTTCCCTTGGAGCTTCAAATTTCATGCCTTAGAAAATTTCATCCTCATCAGGTAGCTTCTAGGGCGAATTTTGATACTGGACTTCAAATTTTATCAAACTTAGTGAATTTCATGTTCTCTGCCTGATTTGGGGTGACTCGTTCATGCTAACCCTAGCTTGCCCTAACTTTCTATTTTTAGAAAGTTCTCCACCTTTTGTGCTTTGAACTGATTTCTGGCTTCGAAAGGTCTGAACTTTGCTTTGTTTCGACCCTCGTGACGTGATTGAGCCTTTGGCGCTTGATGCTTGCCTGTACCTGCTATTTTTGGAAACTTACTAAAAATAGTAAATGCTCAGAATGAGCTCAAATTTTGCATGCTGATTGCTTGAAGAATGTCGACCGTGGCTGGATGCTGCATTTTTGTAACTGTCGTATTTCGCCCTAGATTTTAGGAAACCCTAATTCCTCTGCACAGGCCTGCTAAAAATAGTAAGTGCTTGATTACTGAATCACTGTAGCTCCATTTGACCTGAAATTTGCACCATGTGGTCCTCACCACTTATTTAACCTGTTCATACTGATGCCTCGTGCTGACCTGCTATTATTGGCATGTTTTTGGAGGTGGTTTACTATTTATAGCAGCTGCCCGATTTCGAGACTTCCACAACTCCGTTTGACTTGAAATTTGAATGCTGTGATCCTCATCAGTAGACTTATCTGTTCACACTGGCGCCTGATGCCGACTTTCTATTTATAGCCCGTTTCAGGAACGCCTTACTATAAATAGTAAGTGCTCTATTTGTCTTCAAATTTTAGAGTCCTTGGAAGATGCTGATCATGATGGGATACTTCAGTTTTCGGAAATTCTGGCGTTTGACCCCTCATTTTGGGTCTTGAAGCTTGAAACCCTAATTTTCCTTGCATGTGTATCAGACGAGCTCTGTTTAACTTTGTTTATGTTGCATGTCACTGTATTCGTGATTTTGAAGCGCTGGGCAGCTACCAAAGTGGTACTGCTAAAAATAGTAAGTGGCTGAAAAGGTGATCAACCAGTTGTCAGATGATTTTGCATGTCACATTGCCCGAGAGATCTTGAAAAACCTAGAAAAACCCAGAAAATTCATTGACATGCAAGCACTGGCTAAAAATAGCAAGTTTATGAAAAGTGGTCAATTCTACTTGCATGTTACCTTGTTGCGAAGCTCTCAGAAAACCCAGAAAGATAATGCTGACATGCGTTGAGGAATTCTACATATAAACCCTAAAATTTGCTTCAGAAGCCCAAATCATTGAAAGTCATGATCTCATTTTGCATGTTATATCACTGCGAAGGTCTTGAAAAACCCACAAAGAATCTCTGGACATGCACCTGAAAGTCCAACATGCAAACCCTAAAAATGGCCCTCGAAGGCAGGACTGCTAAAAATAGCAAGTTGTCTGTTTTAGCTCAAATTCGGCAGGCAAGTAGCTTGCAACGTTCTAAGTGCAGTGCAGCGATCAAAACTTCAATAGCGCTGAGAAAACATCCCAAATTAGGTACTTACTAAAAATAGTAAGTTGTCGGAATTTGATGAAACTTAGCTGGGAGCTTGCTGGAAGCATGCTGACATCAACGTGAAGCTTAGATTCCAACTTGTTCACTCCATTTGACTTCAAATTGATCAGAAAATTCAAAAGCCTAATTCTATAGACTTAGCCAAAATCTCACATTTAAGCTCACAGATGGGCACATCCCGGAAAGACAGACATCAGAAAGAGAGGCAACGAGAGAGAGAGAGACAAAACCAAAGCCAAAAGACGAGGAACGGAGCAAAATTAGGGGGTCCCCATTTTGAATGGGGCGATGTGTGGAAAGGTCACAACAAAAAGGAGTAAAGAATGAAATATTTAAAGATATTTAGCTATGAGATAAATACATACTCTACATAATTAAGCTTGATATTGTAAAGTGAAATATATAAATTTATTCACCAACAACAATATTGAAAGAGTCATGGAGGGTGGGTTATCTGCTAGAGTGGCTGTTCAAAAATTAGAGTGGGTAATTTTTATAAGCCCGTGTTTTCAAAATATATTATAATAAACAACCTCCAAGCCCTTTTCCGTGTGAATTTAGGGTGAACTTAGGGCCCCTAGTTCTTGACAACATCATTACTGCCAACTTACCATCACCAATGTCCATTAAGAAGAGTTGATCATGAGTTCGTGATGAACTTGATAGAGAGATTATTCAAAGAACAAGGAAATGGGATTAAGTTATTGACACCATAAATAGCAATGAGGATGTGGATGAAAATTGGATACCACTTAGGATCCCATGTATTCAAGATCTCATGATTGTTGTGACAGTTGATTGTTGTCTATAGGTTCCATTCAGCATATGATCTTCATATGCTAGTGGCGAAATCCTAGCTACCTAGGATTGCTATTAATACGCCTAGATTTTCCATTTGTATGAGATGGATTGATGATCTTCAAACAACATTTTGATAAAGTCAAGTCAATTCGCATCAACATAGTAAGCCTATGGGCATGGGTGGAAAATATAGACTAAGGCATGTGTAATATTTGTTCATAGATTGGTGAAGTTGTATTCTTTTCTATGATGGAGAATATAATGAACTTCAATTGTGTATGTATCTCTTGTGTAAAATCTAAGATGTGTATCATTTGTCAATTGTTGGTCTTCGCCTAGGTAGCTGAATTGAGCTCAGTTCTTGGCAAGAAGGGTAGATGATAAGAACAGACTTAGTGGTGCTAGACCACAAGAGGACCTTGTTCTTCTCATTTGAGGGAAATGTGGTGATCATGATGAAGTGTTATGGTGAATTACATGTGTGTGTGTGTGTGTGTGTGTGTGTGTGTGTGTGTGTGAGAGAGAGAGAGAGAGAGAGAGAGAGAGAGAGAGAGCTGAATCAGTCCTCCCTCTCTCTATTACTACAAATGAGAATCCTCGCGTTATGAAGCTCAATTCTTAGTAAGTTCAAATTTAAAAAGACCTACTCATAGAGTTCACATATTCCTCCCATCTCTCACTTTCTCTATTTCCCCCTGCCCCAACTGAATTTGAAGAAGAGAATACCATCATTGCTAGAAATGAGAATCCTTGTAGTATGAAGCTCAATTCTAGGCAAGTTCAAATTAAAAAAAGACTCACTCATAGAGTTCACATATTGGTCAAAGTTTGAATTTGAGATAGGAAACTAGAATAGATACTATATAGTAGATATTCTATAAAGGGAATCTTAACTATGAATCAATTCTTACAAACACTTTAAGTGTGAGTTCAAGTACAATGCTGAACATGATTGGGATGATCACTTTAATAAAATAGGGAAAATAATTGTCTCGATAAAGAAATATTAGGTGAACAAACTTGTAATGTCCCCTCTCTAGCTAGTGGTTTGGGAGTTAGGGTTAGCCTATTAGTGTGGCCCCCGTAGGCTAATGAGATGTTTAGGGGGATTTTGTGGAGGGGATTTAGGGTCTTCAACAGGCTTTGCTTTCATTCCTACACATTTAGCTCAGTTCCAGTTGGTTGGCAGGTCTTTTGAAGGCAGTTCAAGACTCATCATTCATACTTGCTATTGATAGCAAGTTATACCAGGTTCAGTGGTTTCACACTTGCAGGGAGGTTTTGTGTCGGAGGCACTCTCAGGGGATTATTGTTAGTTTTGGTCAAGAGTGGGCACTTTAATTAAATTACTAAAGTCAAATTACTTTAATAATGTTACATTATTAAAGTGACTTTGTAATTTAATGTTATAAAGTAACTTTAATAAAGTACTTTTTAATTTGGCGTTATAAGGGGATAAAGTAACTTTAATTTAAAAGATTATATTTTAAGTTACTCTATGATTTCAATTTAAAAGGAACATCTTTCAAAAAAGAAAATATTAAATTTCATGTGCAAAAGGCTAAAAGGGCGTTGGATTTTGAGAAGGCAATAACTGATATTTCATTTAAAAGTGAAAATGCAAAGATTAGGGCGTAGGGTTTGGAGAAGGATAAAAAGAAAAGATCATTTTCATTATCCAAGTTATCATTTACAAACAGAAAGTTGAGCAATAGGTTTGCAGGTATGAAGTTTCAAGCTATTTAGAGGATTTAAACCCTTGAAAAGGAAGGAGTCTACAGGTGTGAAAGATCACCCAAGGTCTCTAGTTTGGATGGTTTCACATAGAGATCATCATCTGAGCATTTATAGATTAATTAAGGAGATTCAATCAGCATTTTCAGTTTTTTATCAGCAGATTAGAAATAAAATGGGAGATTAAATAAGCACTTGTGCATTCTCTTGCCTAGCACGTGGGAGTGAATCTTCTTGCACTCTTTCCTGGCGAAAGAGATCACCACTAGCAGGCCGTACAAGCGCACATTCATCATATTTGCAGGCCGTACAGTTTATAAGAAGAAATCAGGTTTCCTAAGCAGTAGTAGATTGACAATTCTTTGAGGCACGTGGGAGTTCATCAAGGCCGTACAACTGCAAGAGGGGCATGTGGGAACTCTAGAAGCTAAACGCCCTTGCTTGGAGAATGGTTATCATCTCAAATGAGGCGTCTAGGTCCAATCAGCAGATCGGCAACCTTTTCCAAGAGTGAAGTTGACAAATTCATAGATTGGCGCCTAGGGTATGAGTCAATAATTGCTGATTTTAATAAATTAGACTTGTAGTGTTCACAATCAACAAATGGGTATGTTTTGATTATGTTTCAAATGAATTAAGATTACTGGGTTCTCTTTCATTTATGCAATTTCCTTTCTGTTATTGTGTTTTTGCAATTTCTTTCAATTTTCGGCACCATATCTGGCAAAAACCCACAAAAATCGCAATACAAAAAGAAAAAAAAAAAAGAAGCAAATTTGAAACCCCAGGGGGACATCTCAAAACTCATTATATAAAAATTCTTGATTGTTTATTGTTTATTCTTAAGAAGAGCTCAATAAACACAATGCTTATTTTGGTTGTGTTCCTTGTTTGTACTTTTGGTAATCATATATTTTGAGTTTCCTGATTTTTTCTGATAGAAATTTTTCGCTCGCATTCCCCTTCAAGGAATACATATAAAATTATCTAAATATATCATATCTTTTTGTTGAACAGATAGGTTCTGGTGCTGGATTAGTTGGCATTTGCCTTGCCAATGTCAAGGCTTCCAAGGTTAGTTCCATAATATATTTTACTAATGATTTAAATCACAATGTGAAGTTGCAATTACAATGTCTATAGGTCGGAAAATTCTTTGTATTGTAGTAATCCTATATTTTTCTTTTCTATATTGGTTTTATCGTATTGTTTTTAGGCACCATTTTCTTACAAACAATTTTTTTTTGGGAACAAAATTTCAATTTTAGGACTTTTAGTTGAAGAGTAATAATTGTAAAATGTACCATGCTTCATAATGTTTGTAATGAAAAATACTAATAGATAATGTTTATGTTCTTGGCTGATTTCTGGCTTGATGTTAAGCTTATATTTGTTTCTCTTCTTTTACAAAATACATGGCAAGAGTATATTAGTGTATGATTTTCATGTGATTTTTATTCAAATTTGATTCACTGTAAACATTATTTCATTGTTATAAATCTCTTATGTGTCTTTGTATTGTAGAAAATTGTACCCCTCTCTAGGAGAAAGTACAATTTCACACTTATTTGGACCTATTTTGTTAAAATCCCATTAATAGGCCCCTAATACCCCTTTATCATGTATCCCAAGGCCTATTTAACTTAATTTTATTTAACTCTCGACACCACAACCCGCATTGAATAAATGCTATAGATCAAATCAATGCCCTGACATTTTAGGAATCCTGATTATTTAGGGGCGAATTGGTCCTCATTAAGTACCCTAAACTCAAATTTTGATATGTTTTTGGTGGCATTTCAATCTTTTAAATTCAAATTTCACATGTCGGCTTTTGGGATTTGGTAATTGGAAAATTAGATAGGAGGCCTATAAAACTAAGTCTCACATTCATTTTACACTAGAGAAAAAAGAGAGCAAGAAAAGAATCAAGGAAGAGAAGTTCATATGAGATCAAGCATTCAAAAGCAAGGAGAATCATTCAAGAGTGAAGTCTTGGAGCAGCATTTGAGTTGTTTTTGTAGGTCTTCAAGCTCCTTTTGATATCAAGATCAAGCATTGCCAAAGGATTGATGATAGTTGCCTATAGAGGATCATGATGGATTTTGAGCTTTGAGAGATGCACAAGACATTCAACCAAGCCTAATGACTTGTTTCCTAATTGATTCCATCTTCTATCATCTCTCTACTTTCAGCCTAAGGAAGGTACAATCAGATTTGACTTATTAAGGTGATTTGAGATCTCCTAAAGTAGGTCTTCATCATTGTGCATGTTCATTTAGGATCCTATTCTAACATGCTTGAGTAGGGTTTCTTTGCATTATTAGTCTTAATCTTAGACACACTTAAGGTTAGGATTGCACACACATTTCATGTTTCAGATCTATGCTTTTCATCAAGGTTTAATTACCAAACTTGGGGTTTGACTGAGGCAAACCCCTATCCACCAACAAAAAACAAATTTGTTTTGCAGATTTTGCCCAGATCCGGATCCGGGAGCAGAGATATCAAGTTATAGGGAGGAATTGCAGGTCTCAAGCTTCATTCTCAGATTCAAAGTTTTCTAGAAAAGCCTCCCAGGACCCATTCACCCTAGGGTGAATGAGTCCCTATTCAGTCTACAGAAACAACTTTTGAAAGGTGCACAACATTTATTACTCTTAGTTTTTCCAGAAACTTTGTTGGTTCCTTCAGTTTTATGCTAAATCTACTAGATCCACTTTGTAGAAGTCATTTTGGAGTTGATTATACTATTTTTAATCTTTCTCCCCAAAGTGTTGTTTGACCTAGACCCTTGTCCTTGCAAAAAATGGAAATTTGCAGATTCACACTTTGAATTGACTCACGTTTTGGTTGTTAGTCATTTCATTGTTTGGATCTCATTTCCTAATGAATTGAGGAAGAATAGGACCCCTTTTCCCTCTTTGGACCCACTTTTCCATTTTGGGAAACCCTAGGGACACCCCTATTTTCCCTTCATTTCAGTCTTATCCATGTAAAGAATATTGTTTTTGACTAATTATTACTTATTTATATAGGCATGTGTCCAACATGCACATTCTCATGTATTAATGTACCCAATGAATGTCTAATATACTGTAATGTCCCCAGTTTAGGACAACCCTAAATCTTGTCCTCTTAGGTCCTTATTCCTTGATTCTGATCTGATTATACTCTTCCCTTCATAAAATCTGTGGGTTATTCCCCTCTTCCAATCCATCAATTCCCATGTTGCTGTTTCTTTAATTATGTATTCCTTTTCAAATCTGCCTTCTATCAATTGATAACATTTCTTCTAAAATTTCTTCATACAAATCTGCCTTAATTGTATATACCTTTCTCATAAGTCTACCTTGATCATATATATATATCTTATTCGCAAGTCTGCCTTGTCTATACATTTCTCTTCATACAAAGTTGCTAGTGTATATCTGATTTATCTATTTGCCTTACACATATCTCTCACTTCTTCCACCTTCAATGTTGCTTACTCAATGGATGATGGACAATTAGATCTCTTGTTTGATACCACTCTTCCTCTTGGATTTATCTTCCTTGAATGATCTCTAAATGTATCTTATTTTTTTTTTTTTCATTTATTCATTCTGTAATTCCCCTCTTCCCATATACCATAACATAAATATATTGATATGCTTGAATGTTCTCACCTTATACTCTTCTTATCATTTCAACATTGAACAGTCTTCATATATGTTCTATTCATTCTCCCATACTCCTATCTTCTTCATTCAGTCTTTCTTATAAACGATATTTCATCATCCACTTATAAATCCCTTCAAATCTGTATGTTTTCCCCTTCATAAATCTGCTTATTATGCATCCATAAATATGTTAAAAAACTCTCACAATTCTGCTCATAAATCCTCCATTATAAATCTTCTATACATCTGTTCAATTTGAAATAATTTTCATGGCTCTATTCGCTTGCTTCCTTCTCCTTTTATTTTTCATATATCTCCCTTCTTAAATCTGCATATACCCCTTCAATATCTGCATGAACTTCCCTTCTATATCTGTATTAACTTCTCTTCAATTTCTTTCTATGCAGATCTGTATGTGTCTAATTGGTATATGCCTTTTTGTTTCACCTACACTCCTCCTTATCCCCTCAAATTCATTTTACAACCTCTTTTATAGATTCACCAAGGAAGGTGACTTGATGAAGAAACACATCTATTAATTAAGAGTTACTTTTGCTGCTTGCTGTACCCCTTCATAACTAATGCAAATGAAATTGCTTCTTTGTTAATCCAATCGCTGCCTTTTGTTTGCACTTTACTTGCTGCCTTTTAGCTTTTGTTTCCCTCTTAATAATTTATGTTAAATTACTGCCCTGTACCATAATCGTTGTCTTGCTGTGCACTTCCTTATTATATTTAATATTAATATATTATATATTTATATTTATATGTTTCTTATTGAAATATATATATCATATTTTGATATGGTATTTTGTAAATATTTTATATTGTTATATATTTGATAATTTTAATTATAATAATAAATCATTGTTATTTCTTCTTATATTTTCAATATGTATTTTTTGTTATTTATTTACTTTATATTTTATATTTTATATTTGTTTATTTATTCATACTTTATATTTGTGTATTTTATATTAATTTTATCATCTATTATGATTACATTATTTAAATTGTTTTATATTCTAATACTTAGAATTTTAATATGTATTTTATTTTTATCTTATTTACTTATTCCAATGCTCATTTATGTTATGTTTTTGGGGACATTACATATACTATTGTATTTTCAATACTCAAGATGAATTTATGCTTCATCTTAATGGGTAGAGCTTAATGCTACCATTGGTATGCATCATTTGGTGAATGAGGTAGAAGGTTCAAGAGTGAAATGCTTTCCAAAACTCTTATATAACATTGAAAGTTCATTTTTGTGATTGGTGAATACAACACATTAATTGCATCTAGCCGGAGGGGCCACAAATGGGAATCCTTGTCCCCAATTCAACTAACCAAACTTGTGCGTAAAACAACACAATAAATGCATGAAGTCTTCAAGCCCACTACACCAATTGTGGTTTGAACTTGGGTGGGCATAATAAAAATGCCGCAACTTAACTTGTGCACCCTGCCCTTAACAACTAAAATTTGGGGTAAGTTTGAGGCAGCTCATAGAAGCTTGGTTTCTTAATATGGTTACACAAAACTATATCTCAAGGTACCCCCATGGTGAAACATAAGGTGGGATTTTGTCCATGCACTATATAAGTGTGACCTCTATCTATAGGTGTCCCCATGGGCATTACAAGGGGTGCCTCACTTGTGCGCTTCATACTTGGGTTTATTATGTGAATCTCCTCATTCCCCACCTCTAGATCCAAATCCCTTTGGCATTGAAAGTGTTTATTTTTTGCTTAATTAGTTGGGGGTTTCAATTAGGGCCCTTGCATGAAAGGAAAAGCTTAAATATTGCATAAGATTGATATAAAAAAAGAACCATAATAGTCTGACATAGCTACAAGATAAAAGCAAAATATGCCACCTTTGTGAGAACCATTGAACAACAACCAACACCATGGGAACCCAAAGAAAAACCACTTCTAGACATTTGTAGCCAAACAAAACAACCAAACTTGGGATTACCATAGACTCCTAATTGCCTCATTCCAAAAGAGACCTGATTCCCCCATCTTGCAATCTCCTTAAAATGCACTTTGCTACCTTGTTCTGTTGCTACCTTCTTTGGTCTCAACCATGAGGGGTCTAGTGGAGGGACATGGATGTTGTGGAATACCTCCCAACGGTTACATGACATAATAACCTGGCCAAAATAACCTTGGACAAAATAACCCGGTCACAATAACCCAAGGACAAAATAACCCAGGGTCATAATAACCCAAGCCAAAATAACCCGTGGTCATAATAACCCAAGCCAAAATAACCCGTGGTCAGAATAACCCATGGACATAATATCCCCGTAAGAATATAGAGAAAGGAAAACAAAATTTATAAATTACATGGGTTATTCTGTCCATGGGTTATTTTGACCACGGGTTATTCTGTCCATGGGTTATTATGACCCTGGGTTATTTTGTCCTTGGGTTATTATGATGGGGTTATTGTGTCCAGGGTTATTGTGGCCGGGTTATTTTGTCTTGATACCCCTCCCAACACCTTTGAGCTTCGTGTATTTTGTTTGCATAACAAAGAGGAAAAGTGAAGTCACTAGAGACCTCTAAATGTTTGGAATGATCAACCATGACACCTTCTAGGTCTCTACCAATGTTGTTAAAGACAACATTGAGTAGGTGTAGCTCTAGTGAATGGAAACCATCTCTTGATGCTCATCCCACTTGTTGTGACCTTTTCACACATCGCCCCATTGCAAATGGGGACCCCCAGTAGTTTGCTAGTTTTTAGGGTTTGCTCTCGCGCAACAGTTTCTTGAGGTCACTTTGAGAGTTTCAGGTCAGTCTTTTGAGAGTCATCTGAGCCAAGTTGAGAATCCATGCCTTAATCAGTGCATAAATGTCATTGAAGGGCTCAGAAGGTCCGGGAGACGAGGATCACCTGTGCTTTGGGCCAATTCTGACACTTCCTACTTTTTAGGGAATCTGCTTTTTTGCTTTTTTGCTTTTTCATTTTTGGCATTTTTGGACCAAACGGGGTTCCCTATTTTTTAGGGATTTTGCTTTTTCCTATTTTTAGAAAGTCAACCCTGGTCAACGGGTCAATGTTTCCATTTTTGAACCAAAAATCAACCAAAAAATCAAAAAATCACTGAAAAATCAAAGTAAAAATTGAAAAATCAAGCAAAAAATAAAGCAAAAATCAGGAAAAGCATGGAAAAGCAAGGGAAAATCTGGAAAAATCAGTTGAAAATCATGAGAAAATCACCCAAAAATCAACTAAAAGCATGAAGTCCATGAAGAAATTCGCCTAAGTCTAGACCATGAAGCTCGCCCATGTAAGGAGAAATGGCAGTGAAAACGGCTAAGG
>VDFB02061472.1:47168-68513 GCA_007258455.2 Sequoia sempervirens
GCGTAAAACAACACAATAAATGCATGAAGTCTTCAAGCCCACTACACCAATTGTGGTTTGAACTTGGGTGGGCATAATAAAAATGCCGCAACTTAACTTGTGCACCCTGCCCTTAACAACTAAAATTTGGGGTAAGTTTGAGGCAGCTCATAGAAGCTTGGTTTCTTAATATGGTTACACAAAACTATATCTCAAGGTACCCCCATGGTGAAACATAAGGTGGGATTTTGTCCATGCACTATATAAGTGTGACCTCTATCTATAGGTGTCCCCATGGGCATTACAAGGGGTGCCTCACTTGTGCGCTTCATACTTGGGTTTATTATGTGAATCTCCTCATTCCCCACCTCTAGATCCAAATCCCTTTGGCATTGAAAGTGTTTATTTTTTGCTTAATTAGTTGGGGGTTTCAATTAGGGCCCTTGCATGAAAGGAAAAGCTTAAATATTGCATAAGATTGATATAAAAAAAGAACCATAATAGTCTGACATAGCTACAAGATAAAAGCAAAATATGCCACCTTTGTGAGAACCATTGAACAACAACCAACACCATGGGAACCCAAAGAAAAACCACTTCTAGACATTTGTAGCCAAACAAAACAACCAAACTTGGGATTACCATAGACTCCTAATTGCCTCATTCCAAAAGAGACCTGATTCCCCCATCTTGCAATCTCCTTAAAATGCACTTTGCTACCTTGTTCTGTTGCTACCTTCTTTGGTCTCAACCATGAGGGGTCTAGTGGAGGGACATGGATGTTGTGGAATACCTCCCAACGGTTACATGACATAATAACCTGGCCAAAATAACCTTGGACAAAATAACCCGGTCACAATAACCCAAGGACAAAATAACCCAGGGTCATAATAACCCAAGCCAAAATAACCCGTGGTCATAATAACCCAAGCCAAAATAACCCGTGGTCAGAATAACCCATGGACATAATATCCCCGTAAGAATATAGAGAAAGGAAAACAAAATTTATAAATTACATGGGTTATTCTGTCCATGGGTTATTTTGACCACGGGTTATTCTGTCCATGGGTTATTATGACCCTGGGTTATTTTGTCCTTGGGTTATTATGATGGGGTTATTGTGTCCAGGGTTATTGTGGCCGGGTTATTTTGTCTTGATACCCCTCCCAACACCTTTGAGCTTCGTGTATTTTGTTTGCATAACAAAGAGGAAAAGTGAAGTCACTAGAGACCTCTAAATGTTTGGAATGATCAACCATGACACCTTCTAGGTCTCTACCAATGTTGTTAAAGACAACATTGAGTAGGTGTAGCTCTAGTGAATGGAAACCATCTCTTGATGCTCATCCCACTTGTTGTGACCTTTTCACACATCGCCCCATTGCAAATGGGGACCCCCAGTAGTTTGCTAGTTTTTAGGGTTTGCTCTCGCGCAACAGTTTCTTGAGGTCACTTTGAGAGTTTCAGGTCAGTCTTTTGAGAGTCATCTGAGCCAAGTTGAGAATCCATGCCTTAATCAGTGCATAAATGTCATTGAAGGGCTCAGAAGGTCCGGGAGACGAGGATCACCTGTGCTTTGGGCCAATTCTGACACTTCCTACTTTTTAGGGAATCTGCTTTTTTGCTTTTTTGCTTTTTCATTTTTGGCATTTTTGGACCAAACGGGGTTCCCTATTTTTTAGGGATTTTGCTTTTTCTATTTTAGAAAGTCAACCCTGGTCAACGGGTCAATGTTTCCATTTTTAGAACAAAAAATCAACCAAAAAATAAAAAAATCACTGAAAAATCAAAGTAAAAATTGAAAAATCAAGCAAAAAATCAAGCAAAAATCAGGAAAAGCATGGAAAAGCAAGGGAAAATCTGGAAAAATCAGTTGAAAATCATGAGAAAATCACCCAAAAATCAACTAAAAGCATGAAGTTCATGAAGAAATTCGCCTAAGTTTGGACCATGAAGCTCGCCCATGAAAGGAGAAATGGCAGTGAAAACGGCTAAGGCATTGGAAAGTCTGCCTTGCCATGGAGATGAGGATGGCGAAAAGTTTTTGAAGTCTGCCATAAAATGGCAAGACATCTTCAAAGTCCACCATGCCTTAGATGAGGCAATGGCAAGGACCTCTTGAAGTCCGCCCCAACAGTTGTAAGGAATGGCAAGACTCTTTGAAAGTCCGCCCAAGCCTTGAGAAAAAAAATGGCAAGACATTTGTGAAGTCCGCCCTAGAAAGAAGGGAAGGTGAAAAGGAAAAGTTCGCCTTCAAGAGGGGAATGGAAAGATGTTTATGAAGTCCGCCCCACAATGTCAAGCCAATAGGAAGTCCGCCTAGCATGAGAAAAGGGAAAATTGAAAAATTTGGCTAAGTATTTAATGCTTTGGAAGGAGAAAATGCGAATTTTGCCTAAGTATGGGAAGAAAGGCAAATATCAAGAAGGATGAAAAGTCCGCCATGCCTTGAGAGAAGAATGGAAAGAAGTTTAGGAAGTCCGCCTCACCATGGAAAGAATTTGATGAAGTTTGCCTAGCATAAGAAAGGGAGAAAAATTGAAAATTTTCCTAAGTATGTGAAAATTTTATAAAGTTGGCCAAGTGCATAGAGGAGAATACATATGGGAAAGAGGTTAGAAAGTCTGCCCTAGGACAAAAGGTTGAAAATTTGTCTAAGTATTATGCAATTTTGCCTAGAGAAAATTGCTCAAGCAAGAGGAAAATTCGATTTCGGCAGAGAAAATATGCTCGACACAATTTGAAGTTCGCCATGGCAGAAGAAAATGAAGATCTTGCGTAATATTTGTTGGCAAGATGGCCAAAAATTCAATTTGGCTAGATAAAAATTGAAATAACTTGGAAAATAAATATTTATCCAAAGAAAAATTAAAATAGCCATGGGTCACAAAATGAACGGGTTGGAAATAAATTAAACATTTTTACATTTTAATAATTTATTTCCAACACTTAGAAATATAAAATGCCTCGAACAAAAATAAAATTCGCCAGAGATGTATTGGAAGAAAATAAATTACGCCGGAAAAGAGAAAATTCATGAGCAAAACTAAATTCGCCATGAATTAAAACTTGGAAAAATTGAATTTAATTGGACATTTAATGTTTTTTTTCAAAATTTCGAAAATCAAAGATAAACATCTAGCAAAAAATCCAATTTTGGAAAATCAAAGGGATTTGCCTGGATAAGCTTGCCATAGAGATTTTTTGAAAAGAATGGAAACTTGCCTGTTTGAAGAGAAGAAAACAAATCGAAATCGAGAGAAAAAGATGCAGTTGCTAAAACAAATCGAATTCTTCAGCATTATAATGAGTTTCAGCAACTCATTTTTCACAGACTCAGCTAAAGAGAAGTTAATCTCTCGAAGTCGTAAGAAAGTTGAGGCAAGATCAATTCTTCTGCAGGCAAGGTCAATTTTCTCAGAGGAAGGAATAATTTTTATTGCTGAAGAAGTAATTTTTTTTGAAGAAGTGAAGAATTTCTTGGCTGAAAGTCGAACTTCTCAGCAAGGCTGGCGCACTTTGTCATTTGATTTTTGATTCAATTCTCAAAATTTGAATCTGATTTGCAGCCAGAGGATTTTTCCTAAGGTTTGGAGTTCGGTTGGCTAAATTCATCAATTCTCCTGTCTTTTTCATTGTGGCTAAATTTGAATCAAATTCATTTACTTTTAGCTTGCTTTTTCGCAGAAATTTAATATTTTAATAAGCTGAAAGTAAAATTTTCGAATACAAGGCACGAGAATAAATTATATTTTAAAGTCTTTGTATTAATGTTCGTATTTTTACTGCAAGTTAATGACCACAGCAGGAGAACCATCAAAGAAGGTGCCAATGAAGTTCGCCAGTAAAGGGGTACAGCGAGAGTCGAAGATCAATTCAAAATGGAAAAATGTCGCAAACATTGATCTTGGACATGCCGACTTCGTGGAGTTCAAAAAGAGAGTATATGGACATGCTGGATTACCGATACCGATTGGTAGACGGATGGTGAGGAATGAAATTTTCCAAGCAGTCGGGTTCCTGCCTACAATAGAATGTGCCGAGTTGATGGTAGAATGCACCATTCATTATGATGCGCAGGAGAGATAAATTGTGGCCCCTGACGGACGGATTCTAGCTCACCTTGGCGAAGTGGCAATCCAGGAGGCGTTTGGCATCCCAACACATCACCGGATCGTTTATAAGACCAAGGAGGACGCCAAGAGATTATATGATAGCCAGTCCGAATTGTGTGCCACCAATATTAATAAATCATGGCTAGAGAAGCCTAGACCATCCACAAAGAAGATGCCTAAGAAGTTGCGTCGGACAGACTTTAAGGAGGATTATGGAGATATCATTTTGATGCTGAACAGGATAGCCGACAATTCACAAGGCTCATATTTTGAAACATGGATGTATTATTTTATAGATGAAATCACTTCCGGCGTGAAGATGTTCAACTGGTCTCGAATGATAAGCGACAATCTCCATGAGCAGTTAGTCAATCTTGAAAAGACCAAGTCTTTCCACATGAGCTCATATGTCGTCGATTTGTTGGCCAGAATGTACAGATACTCGGGAGTTATATGCAAAGGCAAAGTTTGAAATGGTGAGAATGAGTTCAAGTCCTATGATTGCTACCTGCAACTTCAACTCAGGGAGAAGTCTCATTTTAGGTGGGCACATGACGCTTTCCTCATGTATATCACGAGAATACTTCAAGGAGGAACGCACCAGAGGCTGAGTCACGAAGGTAAGAGTTTGATCAGTAGGTATGGATCCCGGTTTATCCAGTTTCCAAAGTTCACATATGTCAGGATCCAGGGATTCATTGGAAGTCTTTACAAGCTTCCTATCTATCCTACTAATAGGATGATTTTGTTGGAAGTCCTGAGATAGTTGGAAGAATATTACAACATCTAGAGGCCGAGTATGAAGGCGGCTATTACTTTCCCATTCTTTATTGGGAATATGTTGGAGTCCTGTCTATCAGCACAAGCAGCCGAGAGCGCTAGGATAGAAATTCAATGGTACCCGTTCACAGCTTATAGGTCCAGGGCCAATTTTGACTCGGATCATCACATTTGGACCGTGGATGGGAGAAGATACAAACACAGAGTAGACCTGGAGGACTTCTGGGCAAATGCAGTTGATGAGTATGAAGTGAGGAAGAGGTTATGGTCTAGGGTGCCACTCGATTTGATAAGAGCAACCGAACTTTGCCGGGTGCTTGATCAGTTGCAAGACGACGGGAATTATGTCCAGTCAAGCTTCAATGAGAGCCGACCTCTCCCTTCCGTGAAGTGGTCAGAGCCTGAGCATTAAAACTTGGCTACATTGATGAGACTAGTGATTAAGTATTCTCAGTTGTGGGTCGACCATCAGGTCCAGGAGTTGAGGCAGAAATGAGTGACGCTCACGTATGATTTTGTTGGTGTTTAAATTCGCACCTCTGGAATGCGGATTTGAAAACGGACAGCTATGCACAGATAAACTGCTCTTCAAATTAGGAGGGGAAGCTCCCTCTTGCTGATGGTGTTTGAAAGAAAGTAAACTAAAACTAAGTTGCCTATCTTTTTGATCAGCTTAGAGCACAAGGTTTTTTAAACACAAACGCCGCAGCTGAGATTTTTTGATAAGAAGTTCAACTACGACTAACTTAAACTAAAGACGTTCCTAACCTCTCAAGTAATAGCAGAGCAAGAGAAGTTATAAATTAACAAGGTAGATTTTCTGACAAAAATACTTCAATAATCTCTTTTTCAACGAACACCTACACACTTCACTGCAAGCTGAAATAAAGATCATAAAAGTAGAACATAGATAACGGAAATCTGAGGTTTTGGACCAAGGCAAAAGAGGCTCATGATTTTATTACTCAAATCTCTGAAACAAAGCTCACTTCTAACATGCCTTGAACAAGAAATTGCAGCTAAGGAGGCTTGCAAACTTATTCTTAACACAATAGAAAACAGCAATCACACTAACTCCTTGTTGGCTAAAGAGGCTCAACAATTTGCTTATCACAACGCAAATGAACAATACTTGAGCAACAAATAGAAGGCACAATAGGCTCAGCGTTTTGTTCTCACTAGCATGGTTAAAAAAACTAAATGAGCAAAGGCTCTTATTTATAGAGAAGCAGAGGAGTAGGGAACCCTAAAATCTCCTTGCTTTCACAATCTAGGGCTTGCTCAGCAAGCAGCTTTATTACTAAACCTAGAAAGGTAAAACCCTAGAAAGCAGAAAAAAGCGGGAAACGCCAACTATTACACCTTATCTTCTTTCTATCCTCAAAGAATGGATAAGGATTATTCCAAGAATAGAAAAAAAGCGGGAAAGAAAGCTTCTAGAAGAAAAGCTGCTTTAAAGCTCGCTCACATCTGCTAGGAAGTTAGAGATTGTGTCCCGGTTCGGTGCATCTATGCCATCAACAGCAAAACACCGCTTTTCAAGAATATCTTCAGCATCTGCAATAGATCTCAGGAAATTTTCAACCTCATTGGCCGCTTTATCGAACTTTGCTGACATCACTGAAATATGGCCTATCCTTCCGCCAACTGGACTGCAACTGTGAACAACACTCTGGAACTGATTTTGCACTTCATCAAGCTCGATGTTCTTTGACAAAGTCTTATGTTTTTCTTTCATTCACTTCAGTGCAATCTTCTTGCTATATTTATCTTTATGCATATTCCACATCCTTTCGCATTCATCCCTTGAAAGAGTTACGCTTTCAGGCCATGAGGGAATGGAAAAACACCTTTCGACCATATCGGGCTTTAGACTGCAAATCAATCTACCGTCTGCTGACTGGATCTCCTTGGTAGCCGGGTTGTAATGCTTAATGCAAGCGATTACGAACTCAAGGCTCTGAACTGATATAGGAATTGACGCTGCTGCGAGGAGTCGGGAATGTCCCAGGTTCTTGATTGAAGTGTTGCCTGCTCTCTCCAAGGCATGTAGATCGAACATCGGCTTGACATGATGCAAGTCTGTCTCAGCTGTTTTGATATAATTGTGAAAGAGAGCTGATTCGGACTTGAAAACATTAGGAGTGTACTCCATTTCAGAAAACTCGAAGAATCGTGAACTCGCCTTGGTTCAGACAAGTCTTGAACAATTTCTATTTTTAGAATGCTGATTTTTGTCCTCCAACGGACAAATTTTTGAGAAAATTTTTCTGAGATATGGGTTTTGTTCAGAATATCGATGCAAGACAACCTAGATCGTCCGTTTTTGAAAATTTTGAATTTTCCCTGAAAAAGCAGCAAACCCTAATTTCTTCAATTTTTCCCGAAAAAAGCTGGCATCTGGGTTTTGTTCAGAACAAGATTAGAAATGAACTCAGTTGATTAGATTTGCAAAACCCTGACGTTTGATCGGAAAAGCAGCCAACCCTAGGTTTTGAAATTTTCTTAAAAAAAAGCTGCGATATGGGTTTTCTTCAGAAGACTGATTAGAAAGGACCCAGATGGATGAAATTTGAATGCACTGAGGTTTTCACTGACATGCAAGATAAAAGCACTTGCTGCAACTTGATGAAGTTCTTGAAAAATTCTTTAGAAGATTGAGGCAAAAAGACCCAGATGACTGAAAAATGGAAAGCCTTGGTCTTCTACTTGAAAAATTTGATCTTCTGGAACAAGAAGAATGAAAAAGCAAGGGTTTATGCTTGCTGGTCTGAAAAATCTGATGTAAAACCAGCAACTATGGATTCTTGAATCACAAAAATTCTTCAAACTTGCTGCTCCAACTTTCTCCTCTAGATGCTACCTGCAAAAATAATGAAAAATACATGAAAATGATGTTAAATAGACTTCGGGTTTGATTTAGGTTTTGCTTTCTTTTTGCTTTTATTTTCAAAACCCTAAATCTCAGTCTCTTTGAATTTGGACGCCATCCTTCTCCTCTTGGAATTTTCGAAATTTTGAAAACTTCGAAAAATATTCTAAGGCATGAACATTTTTGCGCCTTTCTTCAACAGGGGCGCCCACTTCTTCCAGTGTTAGTCAAAATTTTGACCTTTTCAACTTTCCTTCATTTTGACGTGCTACTTCGCCTCTGATTTCCCGTTGACAGATTAACCCGACAGGCGAGCTGAATGATTCACGGCGGAGCCTGACTGATTCTGAGAAAGAAGTTCTTGAGGCACCTCCAGCGAACGACTTCATTTCGACTTCTGAATTCATGGGAGCCCTTTCCTTCCAGGGGCGCCCATTTCTTCCAGAGATAGCCATTTTCATGATTTCCAAGTTCTTCCTTCTCCCTTTGATCCTCTGATGAATCTTCGATTTCGGGAGCTGTGTAGATCCGACTGACTGTCTGAATATTTTGTTGGATAGCCAGACTGATTTTGGTGAGGCATTCTTGGATACTACTTCTGCAAAATCCATCATTATGAGCTTCAAAAGTTTGGGCACCCTTCTTCAACTGGGGCACCCATTTTTCTAGACTTAGAAAATTTTCAATTTTGTTCATGTCTTTCACTCCTACAGGTGATCTTTGTTGAAATTGGAGTTTCGGGCGTCGGATTGATGGATGTTTGGGCTCGTTGCGAAGCTGAGAAGATTTCAGGAGGGGTCTTCTGGAAACAATTCTGCCAAAAAGTAGATTTCAGGTCCTCAAAAGCTTGGGCGCCCCTGGCAAGCTGGGGCGCTCAGTTTCACCAGAGTTAGTTTATTTTTCACATTTTTCACCTTTGCTTTCGGATTCTCTTTTCAACTCTCATCGGACCCTCTATTCAGCTCTTTGAATTTGATGACTGCGAGCTCCGTTTGTCGTGCTGGATAGCTCACTGGAAAGCCTGTTGCATTCTGAAGACATCTCGTTATAACTTTGACTGCAAATTCATCTGTTTGAACCCTTGAAAAGTTGGGCGCCCTTCTTCACCTGGGGCACCCAGTTTCTCTAGACTTAGAAAAATTTTACTTTAATCTTCTTCTTCGAGTTTCAGATCTTCATTCTATATCTTCCACTTTGACTCGAACTTGCCAGAGACTGGATTGTCAGATGCTCTGACGGGGATATCCATCGCGAAGCTGACTGAATACTGAGCATCTTCCATTGGAGGTCCAAACCCTAATTCACTCATCTGGTGACCTAAAAAGGTGGGCGCCTTTCTTCAACAGGGGCGCCTAAACTCAGCAGAGTTAGAAAATCTTCATGACTTTTCAATTTTTCTTTCTTGTTTTTCGTGCATGTTCATCGTTTCACCTTCCGCTGAAAGTTTGAATGCTGAAACTGATGCCTGGCAGCCGAATGACCTCCATTGATGACCTCGTAACTCTAGATATGCTTCTGAAAAGCGGAATAGACCCAGTAGGGAAAAACTGATTATTTTAAGATTCTGACTGCACCAGCCTGATATGGACGCATTTTGAGCCAATCAAAATCAGTTCGGACCCTATTGGACCAACTTTCTATTTTTAGAAAATTTTGCAAGTATCCGTTTCGAGAGAAACCCAGAAAAACCCAGAAAACGTTACTAATTTTAGAAAATTTCTAAAAATAGCAGTTTTCCTAAAATTTAGGTATGAAAAACTGAGATCTGGGTTTTGTAGATTTAGTTGCTCTTAGCAGACCCAGATCGTCAGATTTTGGAAATTTAGCGTTTTAACCCCTTATGCAAGACATGTACACCCAAATTTTGATGTTTTGACTGATTTGACAAGACTTTTACTCATTTCTTCAAAATATCTAAGTGTAACAAAATTTTTTAATTTTGGGGTACAACATTGGCTCTGTTTGGGGACCATGGCAGATACTTACGGCATAGGAGAACCATAGAATCTCTGGAGTTTTATGCTTAGACCAGTGCCTTGTCAATTGGTAATCGGAGTCAGCATCATTTCCTAATCACCTATTTTGCAAGACATTCCTTAATCACCTATAACCGGACTTCCTAGGAATCACCTAATAGTTGGACTTCCCTATTAATCACCGAAAACAAGACACTTAATCACCTAAAACACGATAGGACTGTTACGGAAAGGGGAAACACAACATAACGAAAACATCACAGAAAGGGGAAACACATTACGAAAAAGAAAGAAAAATTATTTACAAAGATTGTTTTGAGAACTTACTCCACCCCCGAAGGGACGAAGTGCTTGAGGTACTGCCCGCTGTGTGGTAGAGGGAGGAGACTTCCATCCAAGCGCGAGAGAATATAGGTGTTCTCTCCGGCGGGCTCGTGAATCTTGAAAGGTCCTAGCCACAAGGAATCAAATTTTCCATGCATTCCCTTGGGCTCATGTCTGTTATCCCATAAGAGGACTTGATCTCCAACCTCGAAATCTCGTTGGTGAGCTTTCTTGTCAAAAATCTTCTTCACCCGCTCCTGGTGCTGAGTGATTCTGTCTACTACCTCTTCCCTTTCTTCTTGAAGCTTAGTCAGGTACATGATACGCTTCTGAATAGGGTCTGTGAATTCTCCATCGTCCACTGCGGTCGCCAGCTGCAAGGCGGACAACTCCAATGTGATAGGTATCATTGCTTCCGTACCATACAGGAGTATAAAGGGTGAGGTACCAATGGCTCTCTTCGGGGTAATTCTGTCGGCCCAGAGAGCATCATAAAGTTTCTTGTGCCAAGTTCGCTGACTGGAATCAACCAACTTGCGAATGATCGTGACAATGTTCTTGTTTGATGATTCAGCTTGTCCATTACCCTGGGGGTAATAATCTGATGAATGAGATAGTGTAATGCTGTGATCAAAACAGAACTCCATTAGCTCCTCTGATGAGAAACATGTTGCATTATCTATCACAATTTTGCGAGGCACCCCAAAGCGTGTGACAATGTTTTCCTTGAAGAACTCACACACGACCTCGGACGTAGCTCGCTTGGTGGGAATGGCTTCAACCCATTTTGTGAAATAATCAGTGGCTGTAAGGACATAAATATGCCCCTTGCTGGAACGTGGGTTGATAGGACCAATAAAATCTAGACCCCATTGCTGAAATGGAGCATCTATAACAACTGGCCTGAGAGGAGCGGCTGCTAACTTCGCTTTGCCAACAAACTGCTGACACAACTGACATTTATGTACCCACTCATATGCATCGCGGAACATAGTCGGCCAAAAGAACTGAGCCCGCAAGATTTTAAAAGCTGTCACCTTCGATGAAAAGTGACCACCGCATGCTTGATTATGGAAAGCTTCCAGCAAGCGCCGTTGTTGATCTTTGGTAACACACAACGAGAATGTTCTGTCAAGGCCCCGCTTGTACAAAACCTTGCTGATGATTATATAATTCTGCGCTTTCAGCTTAAGCGTTCTCCTTTGTTGCTTGTTCAAGTGATTTGGACAATCACCGTATGTCAGATAATACAATATCTCAGTGAACCATTCTCCCGAAGACTCTATTAGCAAGACCATTGGAAGGTCTTCTTTTACTTCAGGTTCAATCTCAGGTATACCTTTGGCTTGAAGTTTCTTATCACCATCTTCTGCCATCAACTGACAAAGACCTCTCCCGCGGACGAGTTTGGTTGGCTTGATCTCCAAATCATACTCTTGCACCTTTGCGACCCAGTTACCTCTTTTGGAGCCCATCTCCTGTTGAGTTAACACGCTTTTCACTGCTGGATCTGTGACATACACAACGGTGTGAGAATTCAGGATATAAAATCTAAAATTCTTTACAGCTCGAACCATCGCATAGGCATTCTTTTCAATCTGAGAGTATCTTGATTCACTGTCTTTGAAACTACAGCTCATAAAAGCTATTGGAGATTGAGTTTCTTCATTTAACTTTTGTGTTAGAATGGCGGACAGAGTATGTTCTGATGCATAACAATAAAGGATAAATTCCTTTTCAAAATTAGGACGGACTAGCACTAGAGCTCGACTGATGGCTTCTTTTATCGCTGCGAACGCCTTCTTTCCTTCTTCCGTCCACTTGAAAATTGTCTTCTTCTTCATCATAGCAGATATATCTTTAGTCAACTCAGAAAAATCTGGTGCAAATCTTCGTATGAAATTTACCTTACCAAAGAAAGAATGTACCCCTGTTCTGCTTGTTGGAAGAGACAAACTTCTAATACCTTCGACTCGGCTTGGGTCAATTCGAGTTCCCTCCTTGGAGACGATGTGGCCAAGCAACTTGCCTTCCGTCACCGCGAAGATAGACTTTTTGGGATTCAGTGATATTTTATGGTATCTACATCTCTCGAAGACTTTCCCTAAATGTGAAAAGTGATCTTGTCGTACCTTCGAGAAAACAGTGAGGTCGTCTAGATAGACAACAATGACTTTATTCTTCAAGTCTCCAAATGCCAAATCCATGGCTCTTTGAAATGTAGCACCGGCGTTGATGAGGCCGAAGGGCATTCTTTCATAGGCAAATGTACCCCAAGGGGTTGTGAATGCCGTCTTGAATTGATCTTCTTCAGCTACTGCTATTTGATTATATCCAGAAAAACCATCCAATAAAGACAACATCTCGGAACCGGTAACCGTCTGTAAGGTGTGCTCCATGATTGGCAAAGGATAATTATCCTTGAGTGATGATTGGTTTAGATTCCTGAAATCAACGCAAATTCTGATTTCTCCGTTCTTCTTGCGCACAGGAACTATATTTGACACCCAAGTGGAATGGTGGATTGGAAAAATGATCCTTGCATTCACCATCTTCTAGATTTCCGCATAGATGGTATCTTGAATCCGCGGATTGCAGTGTCGTTGCTTTTGCCTGAAGGGCTTTGCTTCAGGTTGAAGAGGAATTGTGTGAGACAATTCTCTTGGTGTAAAAACTTTCAAATCTTCATATGACCAGGCGAAGACATCTCGGTATTGCTGGAACAAAGAAATGAACTTCTCGCTCTCCTCTGCAGTGCAACACGTACCCAAATTAACAAGCCTAGGCTTGTCAACTGTACCAATATTGACTTGTTGATATTCGGCAGAGGTTCTGTCGCTTGAGTTTCTCTGGTCTTGAATGTAACGGTTGTGCCTGTCAAAAATATTCTCCAAGGAAACCAAACCCTTGGGAATTTTATTTCCTTTCAACTGGATTATGCTGGACTCTGGTTCTTCTGAAATTTCTTTATCTTCAACAATCTTTGGTGTATCAGAGACTTCTGTTACTGCTTCTCTGTGAGTAGACGAACTGCCTTCAAAGAACAATTCTTTGAAATTATCTCCCATAACAAGAAACTCCTTGATGTGTTCATCATCGTTAAAGACTTGCCAGTTATCACAGTTGTCAGGTACAGCTGGTCTGTAGATTAACTCAATGGCAAACGCATTCTGTCGAAAGTCAGAATGTGGCATGAAAAGTGAAGCTGATACCACGAGGGCATCTGCTCTGCTATTTTCTAGACGTGGAATATACTTGATATCAAATGCTTTGAACCAATCTATTGCATTCCACACCCTATTTCTATAATGTCGAAGACGATCTGCTTTCACTTTGAATTGATCTCTGACTTGCTTTACAACAAGCTCCGCATCACCTTCGACCCTAAGGTATTTAATACCCATATCTTTTGCATTCCTGAGACCTAGTAATAGCGCCTCATATTCCGCCGTATTATTTGTACATTCAAATTGCAAGTGGTATGCAAAAGGATACAATTGTCCTTCAGGAGAACTTATCACAACTCCCACTCCTAAACCAGTAGTGGAACAACTCCCATCGAACTGCAAAGTCCACAGCTTAGGATCATCTGCTGATTTCTCCACGATGCACGCGATCTCTTGACTTTCTTCAGGAATCTCTGACAACATGGCGTAAGTACCAAGACCCGTTTCTTGATATAGAACTTGAGCTTGAGGATCTTGAGACTTCACGACCACAAATCGAGATTTGGGTTCTGGTTCCAGCTTGAAAGTTCCTTTCTTTAATGGAATATTCGCAGAAGACCAATCCATCCGAATCTCTCCACCGAGGTCCTTGCAAAAGCTTCTGCTTAATAGCATCCCATAGCTTGCTGGAATGTCAGCTACTAGGATAGTCATCATGATTTTCTTTTCAGGACAAGCCACCAACCTTACTTGAGCATCTTTCAATTGTCCGACCAACGGCACTGACTTGGACTCTAGTGAGTAACATTTGTCCTTTGTCTTGGTACACGAAAGCCCTAGAGCATTCATCACTTGCAGAGGCATGACGTTGTCTGAAGCTCCGGAATCGATGATACAATTGCTCAATTTGTAACCCCCTATATACAGAGAAATATAGAAGGGCTTAGGCTTGTCTTCCGCCGGAACGGATGATTCGAGCAATGTGGGCTGCTTGGTAGGTCCTTTCTTCACGAATTTGAGAAGTCGGTCCACTTGCTCTGGATGATCTTGGAGATACTCTAACTGAGAAATCTGCACTTTGTTCTTCATCAAAGAATCTACAATATCAAAATTTGCTGAGGACGAATCTTCAGCAACTGCTTTCACGTTCTCTTGAGAAGGCTTAACATTTGAAGCAGAAGCTACTTCTTTTCCTTTTTCTTTGTCTTTTGATATCTTCAACCTCTCTTCTTCCTCTTCTTTGTGTGCTCTCAGATGTTGAGCTCTGGTGAACACAGGAGTCGTATGATTCTCAGGATTAACTGCAAGAGAGTAATGACGAATATCTTCTTCTTGTTCTTCAAAATCGGGTTCACTTTCAAAGTAGCCCGTTGCGGAGTCGCCATCGAAGTTGTCCGATTGAGGTAAGACAACATTCGAACTTGGAGTTGGAACGAAACTTGGTGCAGGTGCAGCTTCGGCGTATCCCATTATCTTGTTCATTCTGACATTTTCAGTTCAAGATGCGCCGGTATGTTCAGTGGAATCATGAAAAGAGCAAAACATAGCATTTTGTGTATTGTCAGCCACTTGCCTTGGTGGAGGTGGCCCTCGCGGCTTGTACTTGTTGTAAGGCTGAAAGTTATTTCTCCTCGGCTAATATGGCTGTTGAGGCTGATAAGGCTGCTATGGTGCGGGCAAGGCAGGTGGTGGTGCAACTTGAGCAAGAGGCGTCGGTTGAAGTGGCAATTGCCTCTTGAGAATAGTTACTTCATTTGCAACCCTTTGAAGTAACGGATCAGTAGAACTTTGAACCAAGGGCCTAATAGCATCTCCTCTGATCTTTCCTGAAGTGATCATGTTGTCTTCAATTTCTATTGCACCTTGTTGTGCTTCTCCCAGTTCTGTCTCGTGAGCCGACCTTAAGATAAAGGCTATCTCTAATGGAAGTGCGTTGACAAAACTGCTTAACAGGATCTCAGGCGATGGATTGAGTGTTTATGAAAGACGAGTAACCAGGCAGTTAAACCTTGCTACGAACTCTCTCATCGGTTCATTGTCCTCCTTCTTTGAATTGGAAAGTCGAGCGAACAACTGGTGGCTATCTTCAGCTGGCTTGAACCTTGCAAGAAACTTTTCAGTAATAGTATTCCAGTTGGTTATGCAACCAGGCTCCAAGTGATTGAACCATTCGGCAGCAGCTCCGGCGAGTGTCTCAACAAAGAGACGAACAGCAATATCTTCATGAGCTACATGCAAAACAGCGCAAGCCGTTGAAAAGGCTGAAAGATGATCGTCAGGATGTTGACTTCCATCACCTTGGAACCATGGAAAGTGCTTTCTTGACCCCTTAGGCAATTCATGATTTGCTCCTAGGGCCAAAGGTCCGATATGATCACCCGAAGGCAGTGGGGGACCTCTTCTCCGATTGCGATTGTTGTGGTCATTGTTGTTGTGGTTATCACCCATCGCTTCGAATTCTTCTTCTTCGAACACAGGTACGGCGTTGAACTCAGGAATTGTGTTGGATTCAGGAACTGTGTTGGATGACTCTCCAACTTTTGTAGGATGTGTATGTGGAAGGAAAGGATCAACTTCTTGGAAGAGCGGATTTGTTCTTGTTCTCCTCCTTGTATAGACTATGTAAGCCAGGATTGTCTAGCCCCACGCGGGTGGTGGCAAGACAGGTCTCTCGGCTGCAATATCGGCTTTCTCTTCCTCTTTGTCTAGAATAACAGCAGCGTTTCTCCACTGAGCAGGGGTCTCCTTCTCAAAGATGAAACTCCTCAGGCTACTGATAATGTCCGCTTGCTCTCCTTCAATTATCTGGAAAGTTGGCTGGATAACTGGAGGTGTAAGATCAGGTTGTTGAACTGGAGCAGTAGGACGCCAGATAGTCATACCCGTGACATAAAGCCTAAGCTTTCTTTGTTGTTTAAAGCCTCGTGCCCCACGGTGGGCGCCAGAAAACTGTTGGCGTTTAAATTCGCACCTCTGGAATGCGGATTTGAAAATGGACAGCTATGCACAGATAAATTGCTCTTCAAATTAGGAGGGGAAGCTCCCTCTTGCTGATGGTGTTTGAAAGAAAGTAAACTAAAACTAAGTTGCCTATCTTTTTGATCAGCTTAGAGCACAAGGTTTTTTAAACACAGACGCCGCAGCTGAGATTTTCTGATATAAGAAGTTCAACAACGACTAACTTAAACTAAAGACGTTCCTAACCTCTCAAGTAATAGCAGAAAGCAAGAGAAGTTGAAATTAACAAGGTAGATTTTTCTACAAAAAAATACTTCAATAATCTCTTTTTCAACCTAACACCTACACACTTCACCGCAAGCTGAAATGAAGACTCAAGTAAAAGTAGAACATAGATAACGAAATTTGAGGTTTTGACCAAGGCAAAGAGGCCTTCATGATTTTGCCGTATCAAATCTTCAAACAAAGCTCACTTCTAACATGCCTTGAACAAGAAATTGCTAAGGGAGGCTTGCAAACTTATTCTTAACACAATAGAAAACAGCAATCACACTAACTCCTTGTTGGCTAAAGAGGCTCAACAATTTGCTTATCACAACACAAATGAACAATACTTGAGCAACAAATAGAAGGCACAATAGGCTCAACATTTTGTTCTCACTAGCACGGTTAAAAAAACTAAATGAGCAAAGGCTCTTATTTATAGAGAAGCAGAGGAGTAGGGAACCCTAAAATCTCCTTGCTTTCACAATCTAGGGCTTGCTCAGCAAGCAAGCTTTATTACTAAACCTAGAAAGGTAAAACCCTAGAAAACAGAAAAAAGCGGGAAATGCCAACTATTACACCTTATCTTCGTTCTATCCTCAAAGAAATGGATAAGGATTATTCCAAGAATAGAAAGAAAGCGGGAAAGAAAGCTTCTAGAAGAAAGCTGCTTTAAAGCTCGCTCACATCCGCTAGGAAGTTAGAGATTGTGTCCCGGTTCGGTGCATCTATGCCATCAACAACAAAACACCGCTTTTCAAGAATATCTTTAGCATCTGCAATAGATCTCAGGAAATCTTCAACCTCATTGGCCGCTTTATCGAACTTTGCTGACATCACTGAAATATGGCCTATCCTTCTGCCAACTGGACTGCAACTGTGAACAACACTCTAGAACTGATTTTGCACTTCATCAAGCCCGATGTTCTTTGACAAAGTCTTATGTTTTTCTTTCATTCACTTCAGTGCAATCTTCTTGCTATATTTATCTTTATTCATATTCCACATCCTTTCGCATTCATCGCTTGAAAGAGTTACGCTTTCAGGCCACGGGGGAATGGAAAAACACCTTTCGACCATATCGGGCTTTAGACTGCAAATCAATCTACCGTCTGCTGACTGGATCTCCCTGGTAGCTGGGTTGTAATGCTTAATGCAAGCGATTACGAACTGAAGGCTCTGAACTGATATAGGAATTGACGCTGCTGCGAGGAGTCTTCCGAATGTCCTGTGCGTTCTGATTGAAGTGTTACCGCCTCTCCAAGGCATGTAGATCGAATCGCTTGACATGATGCAAGTCCGTTCTACCGCTTTGATATAATTGTGAAAGAGAGCTGATCGACTTGAAAAACATTAGGAGTAAAAATTCCATCGTGTAAAACTGAAGAATGATCAGAATCCGCCTTGGTTCGACAAGTCTTGAACAATTTCTATTTTAGAATGCTGATTTTGTGCTCCAACGACAAATTTTCTTGAGAAAATTTTCTGAGATATGGGTTTTGTTCTCGTATCATCGATGCAAGACAACCTAGATCGCCCGCTTTGAAAATTTTGAATTTTCCCTCTAAAAAGCGTAGCTACAAAACCCTAATTTCTTCAATTTTTCCTAAAAAAAGCTGGCATCTGGGTTTTGTTCAGAATATCATTAGAAATGGACCCAGTTGATTGGATTTGCAAAACCCTGACGCTTGATCGAAAAAGCAGCCAACCCTAGGTTTTCGAAAAAAGCTGCGATATGGGTTTTCTTCAGAAGACTGATTGGAAAGGACCCAGATGGATGAAATTTGAATGCACTGAGGTTTTCACTGACATGCAAGATAAAAGCACTTGCTGCAACTTGATGAAGTTTTTTTGAAAAATTCTTCAGAAGATTGAGGCAAAAAGACCCAGATGACTAAAAAATGGAAAGCCTTGGTCTTCTACTTGAAAAATTTGATCTTCTGGAACAAGAAGAATGAAAAAGCAAGGGTGTATGCTTGTTGGTTTGAAAAATCTGATGTAAAACCAAATAACCATGGATCTTGAATCGGGCTGTAAAAATTCAAACTTGTCGCCCAACTTTCTCCTCTAGATGCTACCTGCAAAAATATGAAAAATACATGAAAGAATGGTGTTAAATAGATTTTAGGGTTTGATTAGGTTTTGCTTTTATTTTCAAAACCCTAAATCTCAGTCTCTTTGAATTTGGACGCCATCCTTCAACTGACAATTTTGAAATTTTGAAAACTTCGAAAATATTCTGCTATATTAGAACATTTGCACTTTTCTTCAAACAAAATGCCACTTTTCCGTTAACAATGTTAGTCAAAATTCTTAACTTTTCGCTAACTTTCCTTCATTTTGACGTAAGCATTCCGATTTCGCTGACGATTAACTAATAAAGTAGCCGAATGATTCACTACTTATTCTCGATCGATTCTCGGTGAAAGAAGTTTTGGAGGCACCTCCGGCGAAAGACTTCATTTCGACCTCCGAATTCATGGGAGCCTTTTCCTTCCAGGGGCGCCCACTTCTTCCAAAGATAGCCATTTTCATGATTTCCAAGTTCTTCCTTCTCCCTTTGATCTTCTGATGAATCTTCGATTCCGAGAGCTGTGTAGATCCGACTGACTGTCTGAATATTTCGTTGGATAGCCAGACTGATTTTGGTGAGGCCTTCTTGGATGCTACTTTTGCAAAATCCATCATTATGAGCTTCAAAAGTTTGGGCGCCCTTCTTCAACTGGGGCGCCCATTTTTCTAGACTTAGAAAATTTTCAATTTTGTTCATGTCTTTCACTCCTATAGGTGATCTTTGTTGAATTCGGAGTTTCGGGCGTCGGATTGATGGATGTTTGGGCTCGTTGTGACGCTGAGAAGATTTTAGGAGGGGTCTTCTGGAAACAACTCTGCCAAAAAGTAGATTTCAGGTCCTCAAAAGCTTGGGCGCCCCTGGCAAGCTGGGGTGCCTAGTTTCACCAGAGTTAGTTTATTTTTCACATTTTTCACCTCTGCTTTCGGATTTCTCTTTTCAACTCTCATCAGACCCTCTGTTCAGCTCTTTGAATCTGATGACTGCGAGCTCCGTTTGTCGTGCTGGATAGCTCACTGGAAAGCCTGTTGCATTCTGAAGACATCTCGTTATAACTTTGACTGCAAATTCATCTGTTTGAACCCTTGAAAAGTTGGGCGCCCTTCTTCACCTGGGGCGCCCAGTTTCTCCAGACTTAGAAAATTTTTACTTTAATCTTCTTCTTCGAGTTTCAGATCTTCATTCTATATCTTCCACTTTGACTCAAACTTGCCAGAGACTGGATTGTCAGATGCTCTGACGGGGATATCCATCGCGAAGCTGACTGAATACTGAGCAATTTCCATTGGAGGTCCAAACCCTAATTCACTCATCTGGTGACCTAAAAAGGTGGGCGCCTTTCTTCAACAGGGGCACCTAAACTCAGCAGAGTTAGAAAATCTTCATGACTTTTCAATTTTTCTTTGTTGTTCTTCTTGCATGTTCATCGTTTCACCTTCCGCTAAAAGTTTGAATGCTGAAACTGACGCCTGGCAGCCGAATGACCTCCATTGATGACCTCGTAACTCCAGATATGCTTCTGAAAAGCGGAATAGACCCAGTAGGGCAAAACTGATTATTTTAAGATTCTGTCTGCACCAGCCTGATATGGACGCATTTTGAGCCAATCAAAATCGGTTCGGACCCTGTTGGACCAACTTTCTATTTTTAGAAAATTTTGCCAGTATCCGTTTCGAGAGAAACCCAGAAAAACCTAGAAAACGTTACTAATTTTAGAAAATTTCTAAAAATAGCAGTTTTCCTAAAATTTAGTGATGAAAAACTGAGATCTGGGTTTTGTAGATTTAGCTGCTCTTAGCAGACCCAGATCGTTAGATTTTTAAAATTTAGCGTTTTTATCCCTCATGCAAGACATGCACACCCAAATTTTGATCTTTTGACTGATTTGACAAGACTTTTACTCATTTCTTCAAAATATCTAAGTGTAACAAAAAATTTTAATTTTGGGGTACAACAGATTTACTGAGCGAGACGGAGTCATAGTCCTCCAATGCTAGTGCATCCCACAATGATGATTTGGTTGAGATAGGTGAGAAGAGGAAAGAAGTAGTTGCAAACATTGAGCCTGTCTAGAAAAGACAGAAGAGGGAGCCATCTCGTTCTGCGACATCTAGAAACATTGATGAGCTGGTGGCTACCGCAGACGAATCCTTGGCTGAGATGATGAGACCTTTTGCAGTTCAGGAGAAGAACAATGAGCCGATCCAGTTGGATGACGATGAGCCCCCATCTCCTATGGGCACAGAAGTACTGGGTTCAGATAATGAAATGGAAGTCCAAAATGATGATTTTGAAGAGAGAATGATTTCCGCCCTCAGAGGAGTCTTGGATATTCCAAATGAAGGGAACGATCAGAAGGAAGATAGTATTGAGCAGCCTACCATTCCGGATTGGCTGGAGAGGATGAAAATTCAGGCACTTGTTGAAGTCCAAGAAGAAGATACTGCGGATTTCTTGCCAAGGTTGGAACAGGTTGGTACTAAGAAACTTGCCAAGAAGTTTTCCATGATTTAGAGGGACGAATCCGGCGGCCGTTCCATACAGATCGTAGTACCAACAGTTAATAAAGCACAAGATGAGATCACTCCCCAGGAATACGCCATAACTACTATAGACCTTTGCCCAACAACAAAAGGCCAGTAGGTAGAAGAACTCGATAACTCCGTCTCAACTATCAAGGCGAGATTGGAAAAGGAAGTGGCGAAAAAGAAAGAGTACAAAAGGGAGGTCGAGCGCATGAAGGAGTATATATGGCATCTGACCCAACCACTCAATCAGGGTGATGCAGTAGCTCCTCTTCTCAATTCCTCGCAGGAGATGGCCAAGAATGTGGAAGAAG
>VDFB02061473.1:0-48530 GCA_007258455.2 Sequoia sempervirens
TTGTCTTTTAATCCAGTTAATCAATTTTGTGTTCACCAGAACAACCATGCTACAAGATGAAAGTGCTCCCCGGTGGATACAAAGCATATCCTTGACTGCCACAGCCTGAAGATTTTTGTTAAACTTTTTATGACTTAACTATCTGAATTGAGCTAAATACATACAGCATCCTGCTAATGTCATAATCCATACAAGAAAATATTCTTTGGAATTGTTCCTGAAAGACCTTTTAATGCAGGTCTCATTGTCAAACAATTCTGTCCATGCATCTTTTAGTGCTGCTGCATTTCTACTATTCTATTCTTTGTGCACTCTGCTAATCACTGCGAATAAATCATTTCATTTTTTTACATTTCTCGTACTACAGCATGGAATTCACATTTAGTCTGTTTGCTTGGATTTATTTAGGTAAGAAAGGAAACTTTAGAAATGTACATGGATAACATAACTTCTTTCTCTATCCATAAAACTCGCTATCTATACACCATCCCAACACCCAACTGGTTCACTATTTCATATATGTGCAATCATATTTTATTGGTAAAAGTATTTTATTAAATACCAAGTTCCACAATTTTACAATTTTTTTCCTATATGGCACAATAATAGGTTGAGATGGATTGGTTTTGTCCTCTTCTTATATAGGCTAATTATATAGTTTGAAACTGAGCAAGATAAGTACACATAGAGTTGAATAGGATGACACATAAGCACATACACTATGGTTAAATGTAGGACTTGGAACAAAGCCCTGAACTACACCTTTGTCTTCACCTGCAATACAAAGCATGTAAATTTATTGAGGTAATTAATCCTTAGCACACATAATGAGAGACCTCAATTAAGATAGGTGTAGTAAATGCTATTAAGTGGATAATAAATTCAGGATAAGTGATAACAATAACATTGAATACTTGATGAATAACAACTCCAACAATATGTAGGTCTGTGAATTTGCATTGATCGATACAATTAAGTGCAAAAATAAACTTATATATACAAATAAATGAAATAAATGACTGCACTTCTATCCTAACTATTGAGTACTTGCATGAGTGCAAGTTTTGCGACAAATTATCTCATCTGCTAGTTCTAATTTGACAACATGCAACTGCTAGTTGAATTGGCGATTAAAATCATTACAATTATCTCTTAAAAGCTTATTTCCTAAGTAGCCGAATTGCTGGCCTTCCTCTGATGACTCCAAAAACAAAATGTATTGTTAAAGAATCAGAATCGATTCATTTGTGGGTACAAACAAGAATCAGTTTTTTTATTGCTGAAATGTTTTAGAGAATAGGTGAACGATTCCGACCGTTTTAAGGCCTGGCATACCCAGGACGATTCCGTAGAGATTTTGGCGAGGTTTGATGAAAAGAGTGAAATAAAACCTAGAAACTAAAAGTCTAAAAGGTAAAATCTCGCTCGTGTCATTTCACCCATATTCTATCTGCCGTGAGTGTGAAAGGCACGAAAGGAAGGCAGAGAAGGCACGAAAGGAATGCAGAGGAAAACACAAACTAGACTAGGAAGACCACACGACCACGTTGGAAGACATTTGTACAGGCGCGCGAAGAGGAAAGGCCCGTAAGGGCATGTATTTTATTATATAAATATTTTATTTTATTGATTAAAAATAAAAAAATAAATATTACATTCATGATTTATCATTTATAATATAAATTATATATTAATGTATATATATTATAAATAAATTAATAAAAATTAATAACTGATAATCCAAATGATAATCAATTAAATTGTTTAATATTTTTAATTTCTAAAGACAAAAATATATTAATATATTTATTATTTCATTGTTTAATGTTTAATTTTTTAATATATATTATATTGTTTTATTTTTATAATTTTATTGTTTAATAATAAATATATATATTATATTGAGTAGATTAAGACTGCAAATGCTATTGTAAGGAAGCAACAGAAATATAATTATGTAATTATATAATTTTAAATTTGTATATTATTATATTTTAAATTTATATATTATTAGTATATTATATAATTATTATATATTTTATTAGTATGAAATATGTATATATTATTATATTATAAATTATAAATTTGTATATTATTATATTATTATATTTTAAATTTGTATATTATTATATTATTAGTATATTATATATTATATTATTTTTATATGTTTTTTGTACGGACGTACCTGTACTTGTACCCAAACCCCCAAAAAATTTGTTGTACCAACGTACCGTACCCACGTACCTGATTTGGATTCAGATTCCGATTTGATAACTTAGCTTATTTCCTTTGCATGATGAGATAGTTAATCTAAAAATAGTTGACTTCGAGCAATAAATAGAGGATGCTATAAATAGTGAGATTTGGCTAAAAATTGCTTATCTTGGAATATGCTTTTGTTCTTGAAAGATGAGTTATTTTTATGACATGCTAAAAATAGGCTTTTGAATAAGTGTGTAATGTCCCCATTTTGGCGAGCATCAGAGTTCGTAAGAATTAGCCTATTATGCGACCCTCGTAGGCTGATAGGATGGATAGGGGGTCTTGTTGGAGCTTGGCTTGGCTTTGGATCGTCAGAATTTACCAGTTGGCTTTTGTTCGGGCTCTTTCGGACGACTTTTGCCTGACTTGCTATTTTTAGCAGTAATAGTCATTTAGCGGAGCACCCCTGCTATTTTTAGCAGTAGGGTTTGGTCATGTGCAAAATCAATCACTTATTCTCCAGCTTCAGACGGTTCGTTAATCGGACGTAAATTGAGTAAGATATTAATATTTTAATTGTCAAATTAAATATTAATTATTGAAGCTTATATTATAAAGTTATAATATTATTTAATATTATAACTTAAGTGATTTCTTGAAGGGTTCGACCAACATTGAAGGGGGCCACTTTTTAATTATATTTTATAATTAAAAGTGCGTCGAGACTATTGAAAAATTAAAAGTTAAAATTCAACTTTTATTTAAATGATGCCTTTTGAGGAAAAAGTCGACCCTCTTGAGAATATAAAGAATTTTCATTGTGAAGAGCTCATTATGTTGAATATTGAATTTTTGAGCAAGTCTTCTTCCGGAGAACGAAGCCTAGGGTTTCTGTTGTCTACAGGCATTGGAGAACGAGCCATCTTCAGTGTTGCAATTCAGAGACTGTGAAATAACAGTTGATCTATTGCTTTCAGAGAGATTTCTTCATTTAGAAGTGATCACAGAACATTCACAGAGATAGTATTTTCGGGGTTATTGGTCTGGAATTCATCAGAAAGGATCTTTATTGTTTAGGCGCCCACTTCCTAAACTCCAGACAAAACTAAATAAGGCTGTACCAGATTCTTTGCTGCTGTTAAGAGCCGTACCATTGCTGCTGCTACAGGGCCGTACCTGCAAGTACAGGCCGTACTTTTATGCCATGTGATTCGCCTTCCTTCTTAGCAGTTTATCTACATCAACAGAGGCGCAGTATCTATTGGATCCACTTGCAGTCATCAGACAGAGGGAGAAGCTGATATTCTTGATGGCCGTACCATTTATCATTTTATCTCAGCTGCTGCAAATCAGGTTTTAATCTGATATTTTTATCTATTCTTGTCTGCATGTCAGATATTTATCATTGTAATGGCTGTGGAAAATTAATACATTCATTAGCAGTGGTTTCTTGAGTCTGTTAATGTTAGATCTGGACTTATTGTATTTAGTAGAGATTTTATATTATTTTTCTTTCAAAGTCGCATTATATCATTTATGCAAAAAAATCACAAAAAAACCAAAAACTTCAAAAAACAAGCAAAAACTCAGTCAGATCCAAGATCAGTTAGAACAGGGGTTTCTACAAAGTGGTTCTTAGGGTAACTCTGATGAAGCTTTCTTTTTTTTTGATTGTGATAGAATTTTTAACACACTGAAATTTCAAGCTTTTTTGACACCTTGAAACTGAATACTTTTTGTTGCTGTGCCTGCTGTATAATGATGAAATTCTACTATTATTCTTATTTGAATGCTGTTCTATCTGATTAAATTTTATCAATTCTAATCTTGAAGTTACTTTGCTGATGAAATAATAAATTCTGCTTGTTTATGATTCAAGAATGTTTCAAACAATGATTTAAAGGCTATTTTTGCTGCTTCAAAAGTTGTTGCTGCTTTTCAAAAATAGCTGCTTTTTTTGAGTTTCAAATACCTGTTGGGTATATAAATAGCTATTTTGTGATGACTCTTTAGAGGGTCAGCAGCCACATTTAGTCATTGAATAAATCTATTACTTTCTCTATTCATTTTCTTTTTAAACCTATGTTACTAGGTCCTTGTGTTTACCTTGGGCGTACCTAGGGTGTATCCAGGTGAACCTGGGTATACCCGTGCCCTGTGGGCCTCTATAAACATTAAAATAACCAATAAAAAACATTTTTTTAAAAAACAACTTGCCCAATATGATTTGGTCGCCCTAAAGTGAGGGCATAACACACTTTTGACCTCATTTGACAAACACAAAAGGCCAAAATCGATTTTTTTGTTCTCCAAGCTGCTATTGCTGAGTTTTGAAGGTTGGTTCTTTTTTTTTCCGAAGGTGAGGGCTATGAGAGAGTTAAACCTACACCAATAGGGGATAAATAGTTGCACAAAGAAGATTTAAACATCAAAGGTGAGTAAATTATTCTTTTTTTTCAAGTTTTGAATAATTGCAGATTTTTAAAGGCTTTTTTTTTTTTGGTAAGTTTTATATATTTTTTTGAATTTTTCTTGCATAATAAGGGGTTATAATGCCAGTTCTTTTAGTTGTAGGGTTAATTAGTTTTTTCTTTTTTAGGTTCATCTAGAATGGCTGGTCGTTCTAGTTCATTTGCTCCAATTGCAGAGAGTTCATTTGCTCCAAATGTAGAGAGTTTATTTAAATTTGATTAATTGTCAACTCTTTGGTGACATACAACAATGATTGAACTTCCTAGTGGTGGGGGTTATCTTTGGCGTTGTAGCCATTGTGTAAAAGAGTATAAGAGCTCGTACTCTTGAGTAAAAGCTCGGTTGTGCACTATTCCTTTATAGGGAATAAATGTTTGTTCTGGGACAAATAAAAAAGGGTTGCTAGAGCATCAAATTTTGGTTTATATTAAAGAACAGTAGGATGTCTGCATAACAAGCAATGAATCAAAGATTCTTGTGTATCCTCTTGCCAAGAAAAGCTTGCAAAAACCTTCTAGTGGCTTATCACAACTGATTCGCCCACAACCTTTAATGCCAATGTCACCATCTTCTGGAGATAAAATGTTTTGGCTTTGTGTAAAAGAGTCCCATTGGAGAAGGCCTTCAAGAATGAAGCGAGGGTGATTGCAAATTGGAGCATTGCTCATTGCATTTATGGTATTGGGCTTCCTTTTAACCTTGTTAGATCACCATATTGATGGGATACGACAACGACCCTTTTCAATACAACTTCTGATTTCACTTGCACCTCATTTCTGGCCTAAATCATTTAATCATTCCTCTTGTGTAGTCCACCTTAGGTAAATAAATCTTATTATTTATTTACCTAATTTCCCCATCCTCATCCCAAGAATTGAATAATATCTTGTTTATTTAATTGCCTATTGTTATGCGACCTTTTTCCCTAAGAGAAGAGAAAGTTATGAAATAACTATTTAGAATTAATAGGGAGATAGAAAAATTAAGGATATTATTATCCTTTGGTTAAACAGATATTATAAGGAATATGTATAAAAATTCTTTTAAAAAGGTGGAAGAATAATTATTTATTTAAATAATTATTAAAAGGCAACCCTTGTGAAAGGGTGTGATGGTTTGGAAACCACCCCTTAAGGCTTATATAAGCAATCATGTGAGACTTGGAAAAGCATGAAGAAACATTCAAGGATGGAGAACATTCAAGAGTGGAAAACACTCAAGGAAGAAGAAGGAAATGGTTTGGTGAGCTATGGGCATTGGAGAAGGGGGCATACAGAGTGTCCAACTTGGGGTATAGCGTACACCTGGGATGGTCTTGGCCAGGGCTTGGTGTGCACTTGTGTTGAGCATTGTTTGTGATGACCCGCCTTATAAAAGGAATATTGTGCATTTGTTGTGTTGGAAATATTGTCAAAGGAACAAAGAAGTAAATCCACTAATCATTTTAGTCCAATCATTAAGCATACCTGACTTCATTATGGCAGCAATAAGTTTATTAAAGGAAGAAATAATTATAAATTAAGAGGCTGGCAGTCCTCCTTAGGCCGACCCTTCTAGTATTGTTGCCATTGTTAGGAAACTAAAAGAAATTAAATTTATATTTTATCAGGCCAACTCCTTGTCAACCTGGCCGACTACATCAAAAATTAATTTAAATTATGTTTGGGGCTGATTTGATCATAAAGATGTTTATATAAATAGTGCCCAAAGTTTGCAAGGGAAAAAGAGATATAAAAGCAGCAATAAGTCTTAAGGAATAGTCAATGAATGAGAGGGCAGCAATGAAGTTAAAGAATTGCTGCCCAAATCTAAATGATTGATAATCAAAAACAAAGGGACGTCTCCCTTGTAGAAGTCATCCCCTTTGGGGGAAATCACATCCTTTCAATGAAGAGGCATGAAGGCGAATAGTACGAAAGGATGGAATAGTGAACTGGAAATCAAGGAATAGAAATCAATGGGAAATTTGAATAAAAGAGCAGAAGATTGAAGAAAATATATCTGCACACAGACAAGCAATTAGATCAGATCAGAATTAATTATCTGCTCTCAGCAAACAAGGACAGAATCAGCAGTTAATACATGTGCTTCTGAGAATATAACAGTCTTATGTTTTGATAAATATTGTAGTATGCTCTATCATGATTATTGTGTGTAATGATATATTTATGTTGTATAATCTCTATGAATTTGGATATATTTAGTGTTTGTAATTCTCAACAAGCAACAATGAGGAGGATTGGGGGAAATACCAGTAGGGTGAGCAGATACTGGATTTCTTTCTACGTACGCCACTCCATGTTGGATGCCCGTGTGTTTGCCACTTGGGGCCAAGGGGGTGATTGTTTTCCCTTGGGCTTAGAAAGGGGAATCTACGGGCCTCCTATTGTAGTTTTCCCCCAATCTCTACATGGGTTGGTTGTTGGGATGGATTCAAGGAGTCTCAATCATAAGAAGGATGGATAAGTAAACAAGATCGGGAAGGCAAGTATAAGTTTATCCACTAACTATGCCACCCCATGTTGGATGCCCACGTGTCTGCCACTTGGGGCCAAGAGGGATGGTATATCCGCTCTTAGGGATGGTATAGCTTGGGGTGCCTTATCATGTTTCTCATCCAAGTCCTATTATGATTAACTTCCACTATGCATTATGGATATTGTGTAGTTTATATAGTTTTGAAAAAGTTATGTATTTTTACATGGTTTAAAAAGATAAGACATTTACTATATATGTTTTGATCATATGATTATATTTCTAATATTGTCTAACATGATTGTAGGACCTAAACCAAGTTTTATATTGCTTCAAGCATATTTTTGATTCTAGGGCAAGATTTAGGGCAATCCCAAAAGGGGACATTACATTGTTCTTCGAGAACCAACACTTGTGTAGAGCGTCGCAGTATGCTTTGTTCCTCCTAGATTGTTCCATAGCAAGAGTCTATACCACCGACCTCTTCCTAGGGTGAGAGTGGCTTTTCCAAGTGTTGTTATTCATATAAGCATTGAAAACCATTAACTCTAAAATATATTGAGAATATTAATTATATGCTTTGGTGTTAATTGATATGAATTATATGGATGTGTTATTCAATTTACTATTTTAATTATTACTTTAGAATCCTTGTCTAATTATTACATATCATGGTTACATTGGTTAATCTATATTAGTTATTCACATCATTTTAGTAATATTACATCTTGTAAATTACCTTAATTCTAACATTTATTATATAAAATCCACTACTTACACTTAAACTACTTTAGGAGGAAAAGTGACATTACATTTATTTTCTACACTTTTCATTAAGTGGTTTAAAACTATTTAACCCCTTAATCTGCCATTTACACATGCCAAATCCTAGTCAACTTCCTTCAAATCCGCCACATCCTTCAAGGTGTATAAGGCATGGGTCCTTTGTAGACAAGGCATGGATCTTTGTGCATGTGACATGGTTTTGGTGCCATGTCAAATGGGTCAAAGGACTTGCCCATCCCCCAAGGGTACTGCAAAGTACTCCTTCCATCTTATCCACCCAATCTTTCCAAGCAGAATCTCCACATTTGATTATCTCCTCAATTTCTCTCACTCCATCTCGTCGAATCAAATGAGGACATTTGTCCTCTCATCTCCCCATGGCCCTCAACCATTATGAGCCATTGATCTCATCTTTTAATCCCATCCATCTATTGGGATCCAAAAAATCTAGAAGTTGGAGACCACCCCTAGCCATTTCTAAGACTCCATGAAATGCAATCTTATGTTATTGGCAAGAGCGCTCACATATGACCATCCATAAGCACAACCACTTCATCTTGTTGCAACACGGGTTAATTTGGTGAGATTTTTTATGTTTTCATTTTGTTTTGTTAACTCTTATGCTTAATCTGAGTGTTGCTTGTATTTTGGGCAGAATAGGTTAGTATTGTGTAGTGAGCCTTGTTAAATCTGACTCAAACCCTTCAATTTCTGCCTTAGGAATATTGTCAAACCGTTGGTATGTAAAGTCTGAACTTGCTGATTTTGTTTTCAGTTTGCGGTGTTTTTGTTTTTGATGTTTCTCAATGATGTAAAAGGCTTGAAAATGATTGCTAAACAACTACTAAGTGAATTAGAATGAAATGCAAGATATTTTTGTATTTTCTCATGCATATAAATGACAACTACTAAAGAAAATATGCACCTACAGCAATAAAACATTTTGTCATACAGTTTGCAGCCAAACTCCTTATATCTCCAATGTGATATTGCAATGAATTGAAGATGATTACAAACTGAAAATAGCATGCAGCTCCTTCCTTCTGTGATGTATAACTAATATAAAAGTTTGCCAAGACTCTTGGCTTACAATGTCTTATCAAAATGCAACTCTATGAACTTAATAGCAGCGCCTATTACAAGCTGATGTAACAATGAAACTATAATTAAATGACATGAAGGAACCTGGTATTAATAGGCTGATATGACTGAGAACTGAATGGCAAACTTGTCTCACATCAATGATCAAAAATAAGTCTGCTGAGTGAAGAATTGACCCTCCAAAGCTGCCGCCCCTGTTTTGAAAGTGCAGACTAGTCTTAAAATTATTGCAGCCTCTTTAGAACTTCAAACTCCTCCAAGATTGGTCACCCCAACTCCCCAAGTGAAGCGCTCAAACTTCCCTAGACAATCGCAGCCTCCATGATGCAAGCTAAGCAAAATCATCCCTCTTCTATGATGCTGATCGAACCTAATGGCAGCAACAAAATCGACTTGAAATGATAAATAGATTCCTCCAGCAAATCGTCCCAAAATGCCTTCAATAATCTTCTTCCAAAATTTGGCTAAGAGCCCACATAATTTTGCCAAGGAAGCTCAAGTAGAAAGTCTGAAGTAACTTTCTCAAATATCTAGCTAGGGTTGATATTTCATGTAGAAACCCCTGGTCTCATTGTTTTTGAAACTGATTGATTTTTGCTTGTTTTTGATTTTTTTGTGTTTTTGCATAAACAGATGAAGTGCGATTTTGAAAGAAATTGCTTATAAAAATTAAATAAAATACTACAAGTCTAAAAATGATGGAAATTGCTTGATCTATTGATACCAAAAGGTTTATTGATCTTCTAGGCTTATTACATCTGAGATCTGATAACATGCAAACTAAAAAGCAACAACATTATTGATGAAAACCTGGTTATTGCAGCAGCCTGAGATACCCATGAAATGGTACGGCCATCATAGAATATCAGCTTCTCCCTCAGAAGCAAGATGTTTGCAGATGAAACCAGATGAAAATGTGCCCCTGTTGGTGAAGACAAAATGCCCAAAGGTGAAGCGCTTTTCCCAATGTGAAAGGTACGACCTGGTACTTGAAAGTACGGCCCAGCAGCAGCCTAGTACGGCTCAGCAACAGCAGTAATAAATCTGTACGGCCCCTGAAAGATGTATCCAGATCTTGGAAAATGGGCGCCAAGAATAAAGAACCCTTCCCGGAAGAGTTTCAAACCTAAACCTTGACGATGTCTCAAATGGTGAAGCTTTGTGATAACCTCTGGATGAAGCTATCTCTCTGACAAGCAATAAATCAGCTGATATTTCACAGCCTCTGAACTACAGACACTGAAGATGGTTCGTTCTCCAATGTAGAATGAAAACTGGAACCCTTGGCTCTGTTCTCAGAAGAAGCACTTGGCAAAAATTCGTTTTCATAACATAATGAGCTCTTTTCCCAAAGAAATCCTTATATTCTTCAAGAAGTCGACTTCTCTCAAAAAAAGCATCATTTAAATAAAGTTCGAACTTTTCTTTTAATTTTTCCAAAGTCTCGAACGCACTTTTAATTAAAAAGATTAATTAAAAATGGTCCACTTCTTAATGATGGTCGACCCCTTTAAAAATCACTTAAGTTATAATATTAAATAATATTATAACTTTATAACATAAGCTTCAACATAATTAATATTTAATTTGACAGATAAATATTAATATCTTCCTCAAAATAAGTCTGATCAACGAACCGTCTGAAGCTGGAGAATAAGTGATTGAATTTGCATACGACCAGACCATACTGCTAAAAATAGCAGGGGTGCTCCGCTGAGTGACTTTACTTACTAAAAATAGCAAGTCAAGCAAAAGATGTCTAAATGACCCCGAACGAAAGCCAAACTGGTAGATTCTAACAACCGAAGCCAAGCCAAGCTCCAACAAGACCCTCTATCCATCCTATCAGCCTACGAGGGTTACATAATAGGCTAATCTTAAGCACTGAGAGATGTCAACTGGAAGGGGACATTACAGTCCGCCCCTCCTGAAATTGCTTGTCCTCAAGCAATCTCAACTCCGGATGCTGCAAGATATCCTCACTCTCCCACGTAGCATCCTCCACTGGTAAATCTCTCCATTTCACCAAATATTCCCTGATAGTCCTCCTGCGCAACTGTCTCTCTCTATATTCCAGGATCGACTCAGGGACTAAGATCAACTTTCCCTGATCATCTAAGGGAGGTAATACTACTGAAGGTACCACACGATGTCCTAACGCCTTCTTGAGACGTGACACATGAAAAACATTGTAGACCTTACTATTCGCCGGAAGCTCTAGCTCATAAGCCACCTCTCCAACACGCCTCAGAATCTTGAAAGGACCATAATACCGCGGCTTAAGCTTCTCTGAACCACTCTTCCTAAGAGTAGACTGACGTTAGGGCTGCAGCATGAGATATACCATGTCTGCCACCTCAAAAGATCTCTTTGTCCTCTTCTGATCTGCGTATTGCTTCTGCTGATTCTGTGCCTTAGCAATATTTTCCTTAAGAGCCCTCATAGTGTCCTGACTCTCCTGCAGTAAATCTCCAGCACTAGGCACTCTACTGTCACTCAATAGCAAATCCAGAAAGCTAGGCTCCTCATAACCATACAATGCCATGAAGGGGGACATCTGAATGGTCATGTGGAAAGTAGTATTGTAACAATACTCGCATAAATATATCCACTTGACCCATGCCTTTTGCTGCCCTGCAATGTAATTCCTAAGGTAACCTTCCACCCATTTGTTCACTATTTCATCCGACCGGTTTCGGGTTGGTGGTGGCAGTCAATCGTCTCAGTCAATCCTAACTCAGCCCCGTGTAATCTGAAAACCTCACAGAAGAAAACCTTTGCTACTTGTGTAGCTGTGTAAGTGGTGGTGATCGGAAAGAAGTGGGCATACTTCGTCAGCCGATCCACAACTACATATATGCAATCACGCCCCTGGGCTTTAGGCAAGCCCGTAATAAAATCCACCGATAGGCATTCCCACTTCCTATCAGGAATCGGAAGTGGCTGCAACAATCCTGCCGGATACGTGTTCTCCTGCTTGTTCTGCTGACAAACAGGGCACTCACGCACATATTGAAGAACATCCGCCTTAAGACCCTTCCATGTAAATCTCTCCCGAATCTGTCTGTATGTTTTGAAGTACCCGGGATGCCCTGCTGTAGGTACATCATGAAAGGCTCGCATAATAGTGTTCTTCATCTCTGATCCTGGGATCAAGAAAATCCTGTTCTTGTAAATGATCAAGTCATTCACAAGTGTATACCTGGTGTCCACCATAGATCCCTCAACAATACCGGATGCCCAAGTGTCCTTGGCATATTCTGCCACAATCAAATGCCTCCAGTCCTCTGTAATATGCACCATAGAACTTAGATAAGGCTGGCGTGAGAGAGCGTCAGCAACAACATTCTGGGTACCTTTGATGTAGGTGATATCAAAGTCATATGCCTGTAACTTACTCACCCACTTCTGCTGACGGTCATTTAAGTCTCGCTGCCCCAGGAAATGCCTCAAACTATTGTGGTTAGTTTTAATGCAAAACTTACTGCCCACAAGATATTGTCTAAATTTGGCCAAGGCATGCATTATGGCCAACATCTCCTTATCATAAATACTGTAAAGCCTCTCTGGTCTTCTGAGCTTCCTGCTCTCATAAACAATCGGGTGCTTGTCCTGCATAATCACCGCTCCAATGCCCTCACCAGAAGCATCACACTGAAGCTCAAAAGGCTTCGTAAAATTTGGCAGTGCTAACATTGGACACGTAGTCATCAGCTCCTTGAACCTCACAAAACACTCTTGTGCCTCAGGAGTCCAAAAAAATGCACCTTTTTTCAACAAATCCGTCATAGGTGCTGCATGGCGTGAATAACCATTAACAAATCTGCGATAAAACCCAAATAGACCAAGAAATCTTCACAATTGTGTAAGGTTCGTAGGAGTAGGCCAATCTACGATAGCACGGATCTTTTTAGGATCCATCTGCACTCCCTCTGCACTGATGATATGGCCTAAATATAATAACTCAATTATCCCTAAATCACACTTGGATTCCTTGGCGTACAAGGACTCCCTCTCCAAAATACTGAGTACTGCATCCAGATGAGCCAAATGCTCCTGCCAAGTCCTGCTGTAGATCAAAATATCATTGAAGAAGACAAGTACATATCTCCTTAGAAGTGAGTGGAAGACCCTGTTCATGGTGGACTGAAATGTCGCTGGAGCGTTGGTTAGCCCAAATGGCATAACCACAAACTTGAAGTGTCCACAATGACAACGGAAAGCAGTCTTCTCAACGTCCTGCTCATGGACTCTAATCTGGTGATATCCCGATCTCAAGTCTATCTTCGAAAAATAACAGGCACCATGGAGCTCATCAATAAGCTCATCTATACAGGGTATGGGATACTTGTTTTTGATGGTCCTCTTGTTCAGGACTTTGTAATCAATGCACATACGGAGTGTACCATCTTTCTTCTTCACTAGAACCATTGAAGAAGCCAATGGTGATTTACTTGGTCGAATGTGACCCATTGCGAGCAGCTCCTTGATAGTCTTCTCTATCTCATCCTTAAGCCACTTCGGATGCCTGTACGGAGTAATCATGACGGGCTTAGCGCCCTCCTCAAGCTCTATGATGTGCTCAATACCCCTGTCTGGAGGTCTCCCTGGTGGAATGTCACTGAAAACCTTCCCATGCTTAACTCTCAACTGCTGAATGTCAGGATGATATTTGGTCTTATGCTGTCCCTCCTGTATAGGTGTCAAAGTGCACTCAGCAGCCCACTCAACCATGTCATGACGCATAAGTCTCTCCATCTGTCGGAAAGAAATGGTCCTGACATTACTGTCTCGGATTGCCTTCAGAATATGAGTCTTTCCATCCACATCAAACCGAATCTCCATGTCTTTGAGACGAAGTGTGACTTCCTCAAGGGAATGAAGCCACTTCATGCCCAAGACTAAATCAATATCTCCCATGTTCACTACGTAATAATCAGCCTTGAATTCATAATTATTCAAGCGCAAGGGGAGATCCTTAATCATACGGTCACATCTGAGAGTGTAACCGTCGGCCACCTTAACTCGAATGCCCTCAAACTCCTCGGTTATGAGCCCACGCTTCTCCACAAATCTAGCATCAATAAAATTGTGAGTGGCTCCTGTATCTAGAAGGGTGATAACCTTTTGACCTGCCAAAACTCCACGAAGTCTAAAAGATCCCTCCTGCTGAATGCTAGACAACCGTGCCTCCTGGATTTGGAGCTCTGACTCTGCCTCTGCCCTAGGCTCTGAAGCCTCTGACTCTGACTCCTCGGAACTCTCCTGCTGTTCGGAATTCTCAGATTCCGAATCCTCATAATAGGCCCACATAACTCTATTGGCCTTGCCCTTAGGTCGCAAAGGACAATCATGGTTAGGGTCGTAGGGACCCTTGCAGTAGAAGCAAAGCTTTTTCCTGCGCAAATCATTAAGAGTCTCACGATCCAAGGGTGCTGCTGATTTTCCCTTTGAGTCACTCTTAAAATCAGATTTCTCTTTGTTTTTATTGAATCCCTTATTGTCCCTGAATGAAGAAGTATTTTTAGAGTTGAATTTGCTGGATGGTGCTGCAAACTCCATACTATGTGCCTTCTTCATAGCTTCCTGTAACGAAGAAGGATCAAATGCTTTGATCCAACCTCTCAATGGTTCCAACAGTCCCTCCATGAAAAGCACAACTAGACGCCTCTCTGAAATATTGGGAACCATTACTGACAATCGCTGGAAGTCTCCTATGTAGGACTCCAAACTACCAACCTGTCGCAACTGGGCCAATTCTCTGAAATACGACTCAGGATCCTTCTTGTCGAATCGTTCCACCAACCTATCTACGAACTCCTGGTATGTGGTGATACGATCATGCTGAAGCGTCACCATCCTGTGATGCCACCAGTCATAAGCTGCTCCCTCAAGATGCAATGTAGCATACCTAATAGCATCCTCCTCAGCCATAGGACGCAATGTGAGGAAGGTATCCAGCTTACTGACCCAGGCCTGTGCTGTGACCTTGCCACTACCGTCAAACATAGCTAGAGTGAGTCTGTTTGTGGCATGCTTCAGATCATTATTATTATTTCTAGGCCTCCAATCATGTCAATTCCTGTGGTGTTCTCTCCTCTGTGTGAGAAATCTGTCAAAGGTAATCCTCTCTCTGACATCCGGTGTCAGTAACTCCCACTCATCGTTCGCTGCCATAAGAGTATCAGCGAACATTTCCTGAGGCTCCTCACCTGCAATAGCCTCATCAGGCTCCTGTCTCACAAAAGTAGGCCGGGTTGGCCTGTCTGCTGTCCGGGAAGCAGTCCTAGGTGCTCTCCATGAACCTGCATCACTCCTGTTCTCGTCACAACGTGGTGACAGTCTCCTCGGCGTGCCTATCCTCTGAATCGCCACTGTCAATTGCTGAAGTACATCAGTTACCTGCTGTTGACCTGTCCGAAGATCTCTGAGAGTATGTAGGACCTCTGCATCATCATTATCCCTAGGGTTTTGAGGAATCTCAGTTTTGTCAGCCATGGTACCCGGCTGCCTGTTCAATCCCTGTTCCCTGTCAATCAAGGCTCTCTTGCGAGGGTAATATCTGTGAGGCCCAACCTCTTGTGGCTGCATAAGAATGCTAAACCCTCAGGATGGAAGGATTTAGCTCTGATACCACTGTAGAAACCCCTGGTCTCACTGTTTCTTAAACTGATTGATTTTTGCTTGTTTTTGATTTTTTTGTGTTTTTGCATAAATAGATGAAGTGCGATTTTGAAAGAAATTGCTTATAAAAATTAAATAAAATACTACAAGTCTAAAAATGATGGAAACTGCTTGATCTATTGATGCCAAAAGGTTTATTGATCTTCTAGGCTTATTACATCTGAGATCTGATAACATGCAAACTAAAAAGCAACAACATTATTGATGAAAACCTGGTTATTGCAGCAGCCTGAGATACCCATGAAATGGTACGGCCATCATAGAATATTAGCTTCTCCCTCAGCAAGATGTTTGCAGATGAAACTAGATGAAAATGCGCCCCTGTTGGTGAAGACAGAATGCCCAAAGGTGAAGCGCTTTTCCCAATGTGAAAGGTACGGCCTGGTACTTGAAAGTACGGCCCAACAACAACCTAGTACGGCTTAGCAACAGCAATAATAAATCTGTACGACCCCTGAAAGATGTATCCAGATCTTGGAAAATGGGTGCCAAGAATAAAGAACCCTTCCCGGAAGAGTTTCAAACCTAAACCCTGACGATGTCTCAAATGGTGAAGCTCTGTGATAACCTCTGGATGAAGCTATCTCTCTGACACAATAAAATCAGCTGATATTTCACAGCCTTTGAACTGCAGATTGAAGATGGTTCGTTCTCCAATGCAGAATGAAAACTGGAACCCTTGGCTCTGTTCTCAGAAGAAGCACTTGGCAAAAATTCGATTTCATAACATAATGAGCTCTTTTCCCAAAGAAATCCTTATATTCTTCAAGAAGTCGACTTCTCTCAAAAAAAGCATCATTTAAATAAAGTTCGAACTTTTCTTTTAATTTTTCCAAAGTCTCAAACACACTTTTAATTAAAAATGGTCCACTTCTTAATGATGGTCGACCCCTTTAAAAATCACTTTAGTTATAATATTAAATAATATTATAACTTTATAACATAAGCTTCAACATAATTAATATTTAATTTGACAGATAAATATTAATATCTTCCTCAAAATAAGTCTGATCAACGAACCGTCTGAAGCTGGAGAATAAGTGATTGAATTTGCATACGACCAGACCATATTGCTAAAAATAGCAGGGGTGCTCCGCTGAGTGACTTTACTTACTAAAAATAGCAAGTCAAGCAAAAGATGTCCAAACGACCCCGAATGAAAGCCAAATTGGTAGATTTTGACAACCGAAGCCAAGCCAAGCTCCGACAAGACCCTCTATCCATCCTATCAGCCTACGGGGGTTACATAATAGGCTAATCTTAAGCATTGAGAGATGTCAACTGGAAGGGGACATTACATTTCACAACCGAACCCGACACCTTAGAGTATTCAAACCCTCAGGTAAGTTGCTAAGCATTCAAGCTCACTAATGTAGTAGAAAAGATGTGAACAACCAAGATGCCCAAATGCAAAGATAAAAGTTGCTTATATAGAATTTTCATCAAGTCTCCAAGAAGCTTCTAAAATAAAAATATTATTTTATTCACTAAAGTGACTTTATGATTTATTATTTTGTTTAGTCACTTAACATTAAATTAATTAAATATAAAATCACCTTTTGATATTATAATTTTGAGATGACTTTATAAATAATTAATTTAATATTTAATTCCTTTATTTCTCCAATTTTAGCCTCGGGAATAAATAAAGGATAAAATAATTAATCTCTTGGTGGTGAATAGAAAGGGGACATTACAGTCCTCCCTTCTCGGAATTGCTTGCCCTCAAGCAATTGCAAGCTAGGATGCTCCAAAATCTATTCACCTTCCCATGTAGCATCTTCTACTGGCAAATCTTTCCATTTCACCAAGAACTCCTTCACCACCCTACTTCTCAACTTCTTCTCATGTGTATCAATGATCTCCTCAGGAATGAGGACCAAATGGCCCTCCTCATCCAAAGGTGGAAGCTTTGCTGAAGAAGTGATCCGTTGACTAGGTGCCTTCTTAAGGCACGAAACATGGAACACATTATGGATCTTGCTGCTCTCAGGCAGCTCCAACTCATAGGCAACCTCTCCAACGCGCCTGATAATTTTGTATGGCCCGTAGAATCGAGGCTGGAGCTTCTCTACACCAGTCTTCTTTAGTAAAGACTGTTTGTAGGGCTGCAGACGAAGGTAGACCAAGTCTCCCACCTCAAAGCTACGCTCAATTCTGTGTCTATCAGGATAGGTCTTCTGTTGATTTTGTGCTGTTTGCAGGTTATCCTTAAGTGACCTCAAGATGTCCTGGCTCTCCTGAATCCAATCCTTGGCCTTAGGAGCTCTACTCTCCCCAAAAGCCAAATCCATAAATGATGGTGCATCATATCCATATAAAGCCCAAATTGGTGACATTTGAATAGACATGTGGTAAGTGGTGTTGTAATAGTATTCTCCCAAGTGCAACCACTTAACCCACACTCTCTATTGCCTTGAGATATAGTTGCGCAAGTAACCATCCAACCATTTATTCACGATCTTGGTTTGGCCATCTGTCTGTGAATGGTAACTTGTGCTAGGTGTCAATTATGTGCCTGCCAACCTGAATAGCTCCTACCAAAATGCACTCAAAAATCTGCTATCCCGGTCACTGACAATGAATCTTGGTAAACCATGCAGCCTGAATATCTCTCTAGAGAATAACTCAACAACTTGAGGAGCCCTGTACTCTGTAAGTATAGCGAAGAAGTGAGCATACTTCGCCAATCGATCCACCACCACATAGGTGCAGTCTCTCCCATGCACCTTGGGTAAACCCATGACAAAGTCCATGGATATACTCTCCCACTTCCCCTTAGGAATGGGCAAGGGCTGCAACAATTCTACTGGCTGTGAAAGTTCGGACTTGTTCTGTTGACAAGTCCTACACTCCCTGACATGTCTCAAGGCATCCTCCTTGAGGTCCTTCCATGAGAACCTCTCTCTCACCTGCCTGTATGTCTTGAAGTAACCCCGATGGCCTGCTAACGGAGTGTCATGTGAGGCCTGAAGTATTTTCTCCTTTAACTTGGATTCCGACACCAAGTATATCCTGTCCTTATAGAAAATCACATCATCAACTACTCGATACCTGTCATCCTGAACCAATCCATCCATCACCTCACAAGCAAATTTATTCTTGGAGTACTCCACCAACAAGAGGGATTTCCAATCTGCTAAAATCTCTTAAAGTGAGAAAGTTGAAGGCCTCCTAGAAATGGCATCTCTAACAATGTTCTTCTTCCCTTTCACATATTCTATATCAAAGTCATATTCCTATATCCTGCTAACCCACTTTTGCTGCCTCTCATTCAAATCCCTCTGCTCCAAAAAGTATCTCAGACTATTGTGGTCGGTCCTCACCACAAATTTTGCTCCAACTAGATATTCCCTGAATTTCACCAAGGCATGCATGATGGCGAGCATCTCCTTATCATAGATGGAGTATAGTCTCTCTAGACCCCTCAACTTACGACTCTCGAAAGCTGTAGGATATCAGTTCTGCATCAAAATTGTTCCTATGCCCTCACCCGAGGCATCACACTCTAAGACAAATGGCTATGTGAAATCTGGAAGCGCCAAAATTGGACAACTACTCATCACCTCCTTGAGCTTATCAAAAGCTCGTTGCACCTCCTCGGACCAACAAATGCACCTTTCTTGGTCAAATCTGTCAAAGGTGCTCCCAACTGCGAAAATCCTCTCACAAATTGCCTGTAGTAACTGCACAATCCAAAGAATCCCCTTAACTGTGTGAGTGTCTTGGGTGGTGGCCAATCAAATATTGCCTGAATTTTCTCCTGATGAACTTGCAACCCCTCTGAACTGATCACATGCCCCAAGTAGAGTATCTCTCTAAGGCTGAATTCACATTTCGAGGCCTTAGCGTATAATGACTGCTCTCCCATGATAGTCAAAAATTTCATCCAAATGACTCAAGTGGTCTTCCCAAGTTTTACTATAGATAAGCAAGTCATCAAAGAATACTAGGAGAAAATTAAGCAACTGCTTATTGAAAATATGATTCATACATGACTGGAATGTGGGAGGTGCGTTAATTAATCCGAATGGCATCACCAAAAACTCATAGTTCTTATAGTGACACCTGAATGCGGTCTTATGGATATCCTGCTCTCGAACCCTTATCTGGTGGTACCCTGAATGAAGATCTATCTTGGAGAAATAAACTGCGCCATGTAACTCATCCAAGAGCTCATTGATCTTGGGTATAGGGTATCTGTTTTTGATGGTTTTCTTATTGAGAGCTTTGTAATCAATACACATACGCATTGTCTCATCCTTCTTTTTTACTAACACCACTAAAGATGCAAAGGGGCTAGAACTCGGTCTGATATGTATTGATTACAGCTGTGAGGAAGGATCATAACAAATATGATGGAGATAATAGGGAGCAGTTATGCTTCTAAAATTATTTGTCACCAATGAGATGTTGTAATGTCCCCATTTTTGCGAGCATCGGAGTTCGTAAGGATTAGTCTATCATTTGACCCTCGTAGGCTAGCAGTTATGGATAGAGGGTTTTCTATGGCAATTACCGGTGATTTAGAGACATTACTCTTCAGCTGGATTCAGGTTTTGGCCTTTGCACAAGTTATTTGACTCAGATTGGCACACTTACTATTTATAGTAAGTTACTATTTTGGGAGAGTCAGGGTTCCTATTAATAGAAAGACACTTGAGCAGAGCATTTTGGCAGTGTCGACCTTGATTGGGCCTTTGCAGCTGTTTCTAGACTCAATATCACATACTTTCTATTTATAGTAAGTCATTGTTTAGGGTTTCTATTTTTAGACGGACATCCGATTACACGGAGAACAGGAAGAGTCGACTCCTGGCTTAGACGGCTTAGCAATCAGACAAGTACATCAAGAGATATTAAAGTTTAAGTGACTTAAGTGATTTATTTAATATTTTAATATTATTATAAAGTTATAAAGTAATTTTATAATAATAAAGTCACTTTAATATAATAAAGTGCGTTAAGTGAGTAATTTAATGTGGGAATAAATCTTTTATCTCACATTGGCTAGGAAGGTGTTTGAGCTCTCTTAAGGAAAGAATAAAAAGAGAGGCAAGAGCTCATTCTGGATATCCAGTTGATGAATATTGTTTTGGTTGATTTTATTTGTGGGGCCTAGGGCTACTGCAGATTTCTTCTTTGATCATAGGAAACGAAAACTTCCTATTGATAGCATAACTGAGGGAGTGAAATATCTCTTGAAGGGTTGCTTTTTGAGGAGAGGATAATTCAGTCCTTTCACTTGTGCTCACAATTTGTGGCCAAGGGCCAAATTTATTTGTAGATTAAAAAGGCATTGAAGATTCATTGTGGAATATATTTATTGCTGGCTGCTACAGTAAACGCTATAGTGCATGTGAACAGTGTCGTGCTACAGTACTGCGTGAACAGTACCGCGCTATAGTGGCATTCAAGTTTGGAGGGTTTATTCCTGCTAATCTATTGTTCCTGGGCATCTATATTGTTGGGCATCTCTTTACCAGATGATAGTTTCAATCTGAGTCTGAATTTGATTATGCATGCCAATTGTTCGTAATAATATCTATCAGCTTTAAGCACATATTTCATGTCATTTCAGCCATAGATCTTCATTGAAAGGTACCAAAAGATTATTGCATTGCATCCTCAGTTAGTTCAGACTTTGGCATATGTTCATTGAGTTCATTGAATGCATAGTAACATCTTCTACATCAAAAATATCAAAAGAAACTACAAACAACAAGTACAAAGTTGCAAGTCAATTGTTTGGCAATAGTCCTCAAGGCTCAAATTCAGAAAATAATCATTAGAAGTGCAAAAATTTATATTTGGGAGAACAAGGGTTCTTCACAGTGGTATCAGAGCGGTTTCTTGCCAACTTTTTGGGTAGGTTTCAGCTGCAGATCAGAAGTTACAGTTGAACAGCATGGCTATTCCTAGGAAGCAGTTAAATGCCATGATGGGAGAATTGGAGAAGCTTATACAAAGTCAGAAAAAGATGGCTGAGTTGCTCTCACACCCTGCAACCATAGACAAAATTGCACGGTATATGACTTCCATTTCTAAGAAGTCTACATCACCAAACGAAAGGAAGGCGGAACAAGAGGTCTCTACAGGTGAGGTATCTAGAAACCTCTACAAAGAGTTTTCAGTAGTTAGTGACCAGCATATAGCTGATCACACGGAGAACAAAAATCAGACCAGCTTAGAGGAAGAAGTTGGGCACAAGATTCTTCAGGAGGATTTCAAGGTTGAAGAAGAGCAAGTAATGTTTGAAGACAAACTAGTTGCATTGGAGCAGCAACATGAGAATGTGGTTACATCCATAACAGTTACAGGTGCAGTTGATACAGATAGGATGAGTGCATCGGTTGAGAGTTGCAGGGAACCACATGATGCACCTGGTTCGCCTGAGGTTAGTCCCATGACAGGTGATGCAGGGCAGATTATTGATAGCTCTTGTGACAAGGTAGTTGATTCACTAGAGAGTTGTGTGACAGCTCGTGACACTACTCCATCGTCTTTGTAGGGGATATGCAGAGTATCATCTGAGGTGGATAATTCAGATTAGAACAAAATGATTGTGCAATTTGTGAATAATCCGTTATTTAAATTTGATGGTGGTTTGATCCATGATAATCCCCTCTTCGAGTTGGAAGCCGATCACACTCTTGAAACTAGTTCAGGGTGGAGCGATAATTGCGGGGTTTTGAATTTTCCTAGTGCATCGAAATTCCAAACAAAGCTCACAAAGGAGTTTTATAGTGTGTACTCGGTGAGGAGTGCCTATAGTTTTACATTTGATCCACCGGTACATGATTCGTATTTGATGCATAATCCTTGTACATAGGATGATTCTTTGGGTGCAGTCGAGGGGAGTAACTCAATATTGTGTGCAGAGTTACCATCTTTAGAAGATGGGATTAGCAGTTGCAAATACCCGGCTCAGTTATTTGCAGGAGATTGCTTGCAGGGGCAGTAGTCAGTTATCCATCATGCTAATATGTATCCGACAAAGTTTGCTACTTCTGGGTTTCATGGAGGTGGTAGTGGCAGTGGACATGATGGTTTGGTTCGTAATCACATCCCTGGGAGTTTCAGAGAGACTACCGAGAGATGTTGTGTTGTAGATGCTTCCCGATATCCTTACTTCATTTTGATGGATGGATGCGAGTACCGTTTATATTGGGATCTAGGTGGCGACAAGATTGGTACTGTGTTTTGGATGGGTCCCAGTGGATTGCTTCACCACTTCTGGCATGGTGAAGTTGAGATCAGAGTAGCGCAGAGGAAGTCAGAGGGTATTAGGCATGGCAGACTTCCATTCCGGGTTTGGGATCTAGGGATATTTTGCGTAACTATGTTTATGCTGGTGCTACAGGAGTCAGTTAGAGATGTGTGGGACATTTCACAATTCTTCTTTTGGGCCTCACAAAGATTGGAGTTTCTTTGCAGTGAAGATTGCTTGGGGACAAGCAATTTCAGGGAGGGCGGACTGTAATGTCCCCATTTTTGCGAGCATCAGAGTTCCTAAGGATTAGCCTATCATTTGACCCTCGTAGGCTAGCAGCTATGGATAGAGGGTCTTCTGTGGCAGTTACCGGTGATTTAGAGACATTACACTTCAGCTGGATTCAGGTTTTGGCCTTTGCACAGGTTATTTGACTCAAATTGGCACACTTACTATTTATAGTAAGTTACTATTTTGGGAGAGTCAGGGTTCCTATTAATAGAAAGACACCTGAGCAGAGCATTTTGGCAGTGTCGACCTTGATTGGGCCTTTGTAGCTGTTTCTAGACTCAATTTCACATACTATTTATAGTAAGTCACTGTTTAGGGTTTCTATTTTTAGACGGGCATCCGATCACATGGAGAACAGGGAGAGTCGACTCCTGGCTCAGACGGCTTAGCAATCAGACAAGTACATCAAGAGATATTAAAGTTTAAGTGACTTAAGTGATTTATTTAATATTTTAATATTATTATAAAGTTATAAAGTAACTTTATAATACTAAAGTAACTTTATAATAATAAAGTCACTTTAATATAATAGAGTGCGTTAAGTGAGTAATTTAATGTGGGAATAAATCTTTTATCCCACATTGGCCAGGAAGGTGTTTGAGCTCTCTTAAGGAAAGAATAAAAAGAGAGGCAAGAGCTCATTCTGGATATCTAGTTGATGAATATTGTTTTGGTTGATTTTATTTGTGGAGCCTAGGGCTACTACAGATTTCTTCTTTGATCATAGGAAACGAAAACTTCCTATTGATAGCATAACTGAGGGAGTGAAATATCTCTTGAAGGGTTGCTTTTTGAGGAGAGGATAATTCAGTCCTTTCACTTGTGCTCACAATTTGTGGCCAAGGGCCAAATTTATTTGTAGATTATAAAGGCATTGAAGATTCATTGTGGAATATATTTATTGCTGGCTGCTACAGTAAACGCTACAGTGCACGTGAACAGTGTCGTGCTACAGTACCGCGTGAACAGTACCGCGTTATAGTGGCATTCAAGTTTGGAGGGTTTATTCCTGCTTATCTATTGTTTCCTGGGCATCTCTTTACTAGATGATAATTTCAATCTGAGTCTGAATCTGATTATGCATGCCAATTGTTCGTAATAATATCTATCAGCTGTAAGCGCATATTTCATGTCATTTCAGCCATAGATCTTCATTGAAAGGTACCAAAAGATTATTGCATTGCATCCTCAGTTAGTTCAGACTTTGGCATATGTTCATTGAGTTCATTGAATGCATAGTATCATCTTCTACATCAAAAATATCAAAAGAAACTACAAACAACAAGTACAAAGTTGCAAGTCAACTGTTTGGCAATAGTCCTCAAGGCTCAAATTCAGAAAATAATCATTAGAAGTGCAAAAATTTATATTTGGGAGAACAAGGGTTCTTCACAGATGTTACCAGAAATACCATCTAATAAGTTTGCTGCGGAGATCTGGAAGCATTTGAAAGATTTTCATGAAACCTCAGATAAGGGAAGGGCTTTCTTCTTGAAGATTATGTTGTTTTCCATTATGATGGATGACCAAGTGTCTTTGTAGAAGCACTTGATGAAAATCAAAGATAGTTATGATCAATTGGAGGCCATTGGTCGTAAGGTGGAAGAGGAGGATATGGTTGTGATCACATTGAAAAGTTTGCCACATTCCTATGAGCACTTCATTGAAACGCTCAACATTACATCCATCAATGTTGACTTGAAGACTTGATGAATTGTGCAACAAGCTTTTGCAGCAGGATAGGTGGAGGAAGCAGTTTGGGAGCAGCAGTGAGTCTCCTAGTGTTGAACAAGCATTTACTGCCAAGGACATTGGCAAAGGCAAGTCCAATCAACAGAAAGGATGAGGTGATTCGGAGGAAGGCTCCAAGAAGTCTATTACTTGCCATTACTGTGGGAAGATTGGTCATATCAAGAAGTTTTGCAGAAAGCGGTTGGCTGATGAGAAGACCAACCAGGAAGTGTCTCAGTAAAGTGCTCAAGTGACGGAGTATACTGAGTAGGAGTCTGCATATTATGCATTTTGATGACTAACACATCATTTGAATATGGTTAGACTTAGTTTTTGTTTGTAGGATGACCATTAAGGGAGGGTATTAAAGTATGAAATGTAATATTAATGTTCATCTTAGCTTTAGTTAGTTGTAAGTTTACTTTAGTTAACTTAGTTAGCTTTTAGTAGCTCTTGTTTTTGTTTTAGTTCGTTCTAGCATCTTTCAGCATTTTGCTTTAGATAGCTTTAGTTAACGATGGTTTTTTTTTAGAAACATCATCCTGTAATTTTCTTTATAAGGAGTTTTCATCTCCTTTTGTAATCATGCAATAATGAATATCAATTATCATTTCAATCTTCACAAATGTTTATGCCAATAAGCATAAATTATAGTGGCAGGAAGGGGTGAGGGTAATGGCAGGAAGGGGTGAGGGTAATGGCATGAGGGCGTTAACGAAAACAAATAAAAATAAATAAAGAGCTGACATACTCAGCTTATAATAATAATAAAATATTAAAAAGAAAGAATAGCCGGCAAACTGAATAAGATAAATAAAAACACATATATGTTAATAAATGTTACCAGAAACAATTAAAAAAGTTTCAAGTACAATAAGAAAAATAAATAAATAAATAAAGAAAATAAAATAAACAATGTAAATAAAATAAAATAATCTTTAAATAGTTCTTAAGTAAAACAGAAGTAATTCTTAAAGTAAATAAAATAATTAAATATTGATTTCTCTCGTCTTTTTTTCAATAGATGTACTTAAGATATCTATACTAGTTATTGCACAGAGGCAGATTTTAGTTTAATGAAATACGGTTCATAAACTGTGGTTAAATATTTGTTTCTGTGATTCTATTCACTCCATATTTGTTTATAAGTGTGTTGCAATTTATACCATGAACCACTATAATTTAGTGAATTTTCATTCAATATGTTGTGATAAATTATGCAACATTAGACACCTTGTGCTTAGATTGGTTAGATGATTCACAAGACCTCAATTATCACTCATTAGACAGTTCTGGAAGCCATATGGTGCTCAGAGATGGTTAATTGACCTATCATTTACCCTTTTAATTGTTATGATCTATCTTTACTTTTAGTTCATTTTTACTGATCTTTATATTCAGTTTCAGACATTATCATTGAAGTGGGGTGCCAATTCAGATTTGCAGTCCCATGGGTGTGTTTATTTGCAGAAATCCCTTTACCCTTGACTATTTTTTTCTCTTAATTATATGCATATATTTTCTTCCTTCCCGAGTAAAACTTATATACTTTGTAAAAGCTATACAACTATGCTTTAAATTCATGTTATAATAGTTCTGAGTGTGAATGATAAGTGTACACCTAAATTATGCATGTTCCATTTATGCATTCAATTTGACATTATTTGTCGTCTCTCAATGAATATTAGTATAGAGATGCATTTAGAGATGACAACAGAAAACTAGACTCTGATTTGAGCCTGTGGAGTTCTGATTATGTGGGTAGTTTCTATGGTTTTTTACTTTCATAAATAACTTGTAAACTCTTGATGAAGGGGAATGGGTTCTAGAACCTAATGATGTTTGCTACAAAGATAGTTCCATGTTCTGTCTGTCTTGATTTTTATATGCTTTTCTGCAGAGAGAGAAAAGAAATTTGCAGGAATCTGAGGGTGTCTATGTTTTTCATGTTCATGAAGGAGAAGACCTTGATCGCCCAACAGCGAGACTGATTAAAGACTTTAGCCACATAGAGGGTGAGTTCTAAGAATTTTTAGTTATATTACTCACTTGTATTTACAGTATTATGCGTTATCATTTGGTAAGCCTCTCTGGGCATTCTGAACTTGATAGTTCTGCTATGCATGCCAATTTTCTTTAGTGGTCTGAAGTTTAACTATAGCAAACTCATGTATGAGATTGTGATTTTAGGCCATACTGATGGGAAAATTTTAAATTGTACAAGATTTGAATTTTTGTTTCTATATACTAATTTACTTGAAATAAGCTGGATCGCATTTAAAAGAATATTCTGTTTGCTGTTATGCTGTTTGCATGACCCTTATTGAAGAATGGGTATCTGGAATCATTGTTTAGATAAATTTTTGCATGTTATCTAGTTGAAAAAGCTACATTGTCTGTTTAACATGAATCCAATTCTTCTTAGTCATTACGACTTGTTTAGTTGATCTATTCTTTTGGGGAAATGTTTGAGCAAATTGAATCCTTGTGGTGAATTGTTATATTTTAAAAGACACTTAGTTGATTTCATTCAGGTAGTTGCTTTTTTATTTCTTTTTGTTTCTTTCTGGCCTTTCTGAGGGTGAAAGGAGTTTGGAGTTTGTAAACTTTTCTCATTTTTCTTCATTTATACATCTCCTCTTATATGCTTGACAGATAATTTTGAAAAGGAAATTGGAAGTCAAAGTGGATTTATTCCTGGATCAAGAGAAAATCCCTTATACAGTGCACTTTGGGTTGCTCAGGGACTCCTACGTAAAGGGTAGTTCATCATCTTTGTCTCTGATAGGCATTGAATGCTGGTCCATGCCTTAAATTGAAAAATGTCCTAGTGTCATTTCTTGTGTTATGCTGAAGCTGGTCAGATAATTTTTTTCGTGTATTTTAATTTTGTTTATTCCTCCAGATCCACCAGGAATGTTGATAAACGCATACTGCTATTCACAAATAATGATGATCCATTTGAAAATGCTGATCCTATGGTCAAAGCAGACATGAGAAGGACAACAATTCAACGGGCCAAGGTAAGGTGCTAAAATGCAGTGCTGTTTTTCATAGTGTGCATACTTGAGCTGGCCTGCATAAGGTGCTGAAACACAATGCTGTTTGTATGTGTGTGTGCATGTGTTATTTCCCTGATTTTCACTGCTTGTTGTGCAGGATGCACAAGATTTGGGTATTTCAATTGAGCTTTTCCCCTTGAGTAGATCGGGTGAAGAATTCAATGTTTCTATTTTCTATGCTGTACGTTTTTGTTTTGTAATGCATGGTATATTATCTTGTAAAACGGAGCTCTAGAAACTTAATTGTCTTACTATGTGGCATATTTGATACTATAACAATTGAAATTGTATTTTGTAGGAGAAAGTGGCAAAGACAGATTACGATATAGAGTTGTAATGGATAGATTGTAGATTGTGTGCCCTATAATTAGAAATTTAGAACTTCAATTAGAATTTCAGTGAAATTGAGCTTATTGATTGAATGTGGGGCAATCTATATTTTGTATTTTTGACAATTTTGTTGCTGTATTTAAGTTTTTGAAAGGATCATTTACAAATAATTTGTGACAGGATATGCTTGAGTTCGAGAATGAGGAATTATCTCAGTTCATGCCGATGGTTGCAGAAAAGTATGTATATTTTCCACATTGTCTTATGTAATGTGTAATGTACTGTTGAAAATTGTAATGCATATTTTCCACATTACTGAAAATTCTGTTTTTCCAATTTTAAGTTTAAACAAATCATGTTAAAGCATGTCAGGAAAATGTTTCAATTTTTGTAGAATGCTGTAAATTTGAAGAAATGACATTGTCAGCAAATTGGCTTCATTTCTGTTAACTTTTGCAAAATATGTAACTTTTGTAATTCTCTTCAACCTCAAAAAGCATTCTACAACTAAAGAGGAACTAGTAGCCTGTAGAGTGAAGTTTGTAGGAGATTTAACATTGAAATTACTTAGTAAGGTATTCTTTGTATATTTTAAAATAAGTAAAAGATTTAGAGAGTTCAAATATACATGTGATTGAATTTTAATGGCAATAGGTTGCAAGTACTTGGCAACTTGGTCCTGTACATACCATCATGTCAAAGGAATCTTTGTATTCTTGTTACAAGAATTTCATTGTCTGCTATTTCACCTTGCGAGTATATAAATGTCCCAAAATCAGCGCAGAGTTTATCTTTTACTTATAGATTACAAAAATATCTTCTTAATGCCTTATTCTATTGTTACTTCACCATCTGTTAGGATGCTTCCTTTACCTTGTATAGGAAGTAGCTTAGTGCTATAGTTAATTTAGATTCAAAGAAGGTTGAAGGTGATGCATCAAGGAGGTCAGTTTGTTCCATCTCTTCTTGACAACATCAATGTTATTGGTTCGTGGGGGGTAGGCACAGGGTTACGGTTTGGTCTGGCCCGGGTCTGGGTTCGGGTCTGGTTCCTTGTGGGTCCAGTCCTGCCGAAACTGGGACATTTTTTTTCCGACTTTTTAAATTTTTACTTTTGTTTGACATAAAAATATTAGAGAAAGCCCCCCAACCCTAAAATTATGTCTGACATGAAGATTTGTGTGGCTTTGATGGTCTTAATTTGGATCTTATTGTGAATGCAAAATGATGTATGCTATGAAGGTTTGTGTGGTTTTGGAGGTCTTAATTTGGGCACTGCCTCTTGAACCTATTTGGGGCATTGCCCCCAAATTCCCATTTAATTCATTCGATTTGCCATGTACTCTCCAAGTCCAAGTTTCCAAGTTTTCCTACAAGTCTTCATCTATAATATTGTCATCCAATTGGACAACCTTCCTTGATGCTTACCTGCAAGAAGAAATGCAGCAATGTAGTTAATTTTAATATATAATATATAATATATATCATGACATTCGAGTTTGACTAATTGACATTCAAATATTTTTTTATTTTTATGGTGTTTTTGTTTATTATACAATATATGATGCGATGTTTGGTATTTTGAACTTAATTACTGCTGCAAATATGTATATATTTCTGATTTTTGTATGTTGTTGTATTAATGAACCCAACCCCAAATTTTTTTTGCCTGAACCCGTGAACCAAACTGTTGAATCCAAACCCGAACCCGAACCAGTAACTTAGGACAACATTCACTTTTTCTATAAAATGTATCTTTAGGCTTTTGCTCATTCTATGCTATGATGTCCATAATTTGCTCAATCATAGAATCAATCCCATCATAATTTCGGCCTAGTAAAGCTTGTTTGTATCGATAGATCTAAGCACAATCATGATAGGCTCATTAAAAATTAGCTAGAATTTGATATAAGTTCATCACTCATTGTTATGGATTAGTCATGATAGGTTCAGTAAAAATTAGCTGGAATTTAAATCATGTGGAGACATCACTCAAACCAATTAGGGATTCTTGGATTGAAACGGGAATGTCTATTGTTTCCGATGGATGGAAAGATTGCAAAAACCGACCTTTGATAAATGTTATTGCAGTGTCCCCCAAGAGCCTATGTTTTTGAAGGCAGTTGATTGTGAGGGGCAAATCAAGGATGCATAATTCATTTAAAAAATCCTCATTGAGTCCATAGAGATGGTGGGTCCTGAAAATGTTGTTCAAGTCATTATAGACAATGCAAAAAATTGCAGGGTTGCAGGTATTTTGGTTGAGCAAAGGTATGAACACATTTTTTGGACACCATGCATTGTACACTCCCTTAACTTGGTGATGCAAACAATTGGCACTCAAATTGTGTGGGTGAAAGATATATACCAAGAGGTTGAGGAGATCCAAATGTTTGTGACAAACCACCATATGTTATAAAGCATCTTTAGGACTTTCTTGAGATTCAAATTGTTGAAGGTACATTTAATTTAATTATGTAATTTATTTTTTAATTTTATTTATCATTTATGAATTATGCCATGTATACTTGTATAATATATTTTTATATTTTAATGTGTTATTAACTTTTGTTTTACATGATCCTAGCTTGCTGAGACTTGATTTGCATCACACAATCGTTTTGAGACAACTTGTGAAGGTGTGAGAGGCATTGGGTGCCATGGTTATTAGCAACCAATGGAGTATTTGGAGGACATCAAGTTCAGAGAGGGCCCAAAAGGTCAAGTCATTGATCCTAGATGACGATTGGTGGGCTCGTGTGGACCATGTCTTGAGTTTCGCCGAGCCTATCATGAGTATGACCAAGTTTGCTGATATACATCGACCATGTTTGGGAGAAATCTATGATGGTATTGACTCATGATAGAAAAAATAAAGGTGATAATAGAAGAAAAAGAGAATGACCCCCAAGAAACATTTTTTCAAAGTGTTGAAAGAATCATTCATCACTGTTGGGACAAGATAAACACACCATTGCATCTCCTTGCATTTGCATTGTCTCCCAAATACTATAGTGTACAAATACTTGCTTTTCCAGGGAGAACTCAGCCATATAGAGATAGTGAAGTTGCTAATGGATACAAGCGAGCATTCAAAAGACTCTTTTTAGATCTAGAAGTGGTGGGAAATGTTAGGAAAGAGTTTGGCTTGTTCATCTCAGGACGAAATCATAGTCTTTGTTCTCTTCAAGACCAATACAATGTAGATGCTTGTACATGGTGGTATCTCCATGGGCAAGATTTTGTGTTCCTCCAACCTCTTGCAATCAAGATTCTATCACAAGTAATTTTTATTTTTTTATTATTTAACATTTGTATTGTAGACTTTAGTACTTACCATTCTTTAATTTATTTTGCATTTTTTATTTTTAAGTTGTTTTGGTTTTCTTTCCAATTTCAATAGGTTGCAAATTCTTCTTCGACTGAACGAAATGGGAGTACATACTCCTATATACACTCAGTGAAGCGTAATCGGTTGGCTGCAAAAAAATTAGAAGACTTGGTTTATGTCCATTCCAACTTGCGTCTTCTATCACATAAGCAAGATGAGTACAAGGATGGTTCAATGAAGAATTGGGACATAGCCCCTAAGTGTGCCAACTTGGATGCATCTATTGCAGAGCTTGCTAGAGTCACTATAGATGATGATGATGATGATGATGATGACTCTTACACATGCTGCACCTAGTGGGAGTGGCAATGCATTTAATTGTGGTTCAAATAATGTTGAACCAAACGATGAATTTGATCTAGATCCTTTTGATGATTGATGAAGATTGAAGACTTCGAGTCTTAGACAATTATACAAATTTTTGATTGTATTTATTTCAATTTTGTAATTGACTCTAGACATATACAATATATGAGTATGACGTATGTATTGAAATTTTGAACTATCAATTGGCATTTATCTTTATCACTAACATTGATCAATAATTTAATGATGATTGATGATTGATGAAGTATCATATTATCAAATGTATTTGGAATTTTGTATATTTTTAAATTTTTTGCATATATATACAGTCGTACCCAAACGTACCGTAGCCAAGGAAAAAAATTGCCGTACCGGCATACCTGTATTTTGTACCTGTACCGGAACCAACAACTTAGCTTTAAAAGGATGTCTTTTTGTTAAGACTAATTGCTGCCTTTTAATACTTTTTCTTTCTCCTTATTGGCTGCCTTTGAATGATCTTCTCTTATTTTCTTATTATTCAATGGTCATAGCTCTTCAACATGTCTCTTGACTATTCTTAACCAGATCTTCAATTAATAGTATTCACTCACTTCATTCTTCTATATTTCTCTTATTTATTTCATGCTACATATTCTAATTCCATACACTTTTTCTTTGAATGATACCTTCCTCCCTTTATTTTATTCCTCACTTACTCTTGAATGATAAAACATTCCCACACATAACATCTCATGGAATTACTTCTCTTATATGTCTTGTTTCATCATGAGACAACCTTTCACCATACCCTTGTGATTTTTGGTTAAAACTAATCTTTATTTAATTAATTAATTTCTTTATCATGTAAGAAGTGCTTCATGGTATATATTCGATTCATTCCCTTATTCAATTCAATCCTTTATTGAATTCGATTTACTTCATCATTGATATATGATTTATTTCATTATTGATATATCTTTTGTTGCTCCACTCACACACTTCATCTTTTATCCACTCTTCTCAATTTGTTTTTACTTGGTCCTCAAACATTGATTAGTGGCCTTTGACCTTTGTCCATCATACGATTTCTTCTATTGACAAAGCGATTTTCTCACCTTTGAAATCAAATGATAATATTCTAACAATCTCTCATACTCTTTTGACATCAATGACAATCAATTCCAGCAATATACAACCTACTTACAGTTCTTCCTATTCCTCTCTTTTGATCCTTGAAGTGGGAGGTAAATCAGAATCAACATGAATAGTGAATGATTCCTCAAATGTCTTTCTTAGGTTCCTCCAATGCCTCCACTACCACTTCTTCTCCTGCCAATTCAATGCGATCTTTCGTAATGAATATGATAAATGCTTTTTTGGCAGTCCAATCAGCAAATAGATCAATGTCATGCAAGTCAATGGCACCATGAGAAGGATCCTCCCGCTTTTTGGCTTGAAGATGAAGGTTTTACAGAAAGTAAACAATGTCATTGAGGGCTTTTCAAGGTCAACATGTTTCTCTTTTTGGTGTGAATGCTCAAAAATAGGCTCCAATTGTGTTTAGACCCTAAAGCATTACTAGTCCAAGAGAAGACATATATAGATAGCCTTTGAAGATTTGCTGTGCCAACACCATAAATCTCCCATCATAAATCTACAGATGAAACATTTCAAAAACTATAAGCATTAAGTAAAATGTTAAAAGTTAAAACTTTAGTTTCAAATATGAAACTAACAATTTAAAGAGTTTTTTAACAGGTTGTGGTTTCCCTCCTTTAAATGGCATGAGGTGAAGAAAACAGCCTACCATCCATACTGATGCAGAGCAGGGAGGCAAACAACCAACAATCACAATTCAAACTTTTTCAAACACTTTTCCATCCTTCAAAACCCTAACTCCAATAAAAACTCATCAGTCTTTCAATTTGCCTTGTAGTAGTCCAACCAATGACTTTTAACCATATCCTGCAAGAATCTCTTCAAAACCACAAAAGGGTTAACATTTCAAATACTCATTTTGGCATATTTCAACATATCAAATTTGTTCATGCACTTGTTTTGGAACACACTCTCCAAAATTGGACTGTCACGCTGCCCCAAGGCCAAAATAGGCCACTTTTACAAAGTAACCCCAATCTAAACATGCTGCCAACCTTAAAATTCAATTGGAATGTTCTTTACAGACCCTAAATAGTCTGAATCCACAATTTTCCTCAATTGGAACAATAAAAAACTCATCAAAATGCAAAACCTTTTCTCTAGGCCTTACTATGCTTGAAATAGAGAGGGTTTATCGAAAATAGGTATTCCAAGGCCTATCTCACCCTACCAACTCTTTAAACACTCCATAATATACCTGCACATACTCATTAAATCATCTCCCAACCTCGAGCAATGCAATTTCATCCAACTCTTATACTAAGCCATCACTTTTCAAGCAAAAAATCAAGAAAACTCACCTAGGGCAGCATCAAAAGTCCATATAAACACCTTCCCTGCTCAAAATAACCACATGAACATCTAAACCTACCTACAAGTACCCATTCCACCAGGCTACAAGAGATTCTAATGGTGGAATGGGTCAAAAATGCATTTTGTTTGGCCTCAAACCCCAATTTTTGAGTTACAAACCCGCCTTCAGTAAAATGTTTGTAAAAACTTCAAAAATTGATGAATTTCAGTCACTCCAAAGCCAAAAGGATCTTAAGACATATCTATCGACTACAATTCAAATTGGATAAAAAACAAATGGTACGGGGCCGTACAATGGCCTGCAATAGCACTTTTACCAGAAATTTATGAGAAAACAGAGTTTATTTTGTGGTTTCCAACTTCAATACAAACTCCAGAACCCAAATTTCGACCCACACACCCTATATTTAAGCCTTACACAACCTAAAGCAACTAACAAAATGTCCTCAAACTGACTTTCAACTTACATGACCGTTGAACTTCTCTTAGTTTGCATTTTTTGCAATTTTACAACTTTACATTTGACAACATTTGCATAAATTGCAACTTTTACACAATGAACCCAAAAATGACTCATGATACATTAAGAATGGTCTATTATGACCTTATTAAACTCAAAAGACTCAAAACATCCTAAGACCAACCTATCAAAGACCTTGTTTGATCAAACTAGCAAAAGATGAACTTGGTGCCCCTGCACCACATACCCTTGTAGACCTCTAACTCATCTAGGATTTTGTCTTTAATGTCTTCGTTTGTTGCTATCCTCTCCATGCATCAAGTAAAGCTTGCCATGACCTTCCATCATCCATAAATGCATAGTTGAAAAACTTGGACACAACAATAATTCGATAGGCCCAAAAAATTTAAAAACTTGGGACTTGGCAAAAATCCAAGGAAAAACTTGGCAAATTTATCAAACATTTTAAAATACATAAACTTTAAAATATTCTCCAAAAACATAGATACATACTAAATTTGTAGTGCATATTATTGATTTCCATCATATATAAATCAAAATTTGAGTTCAATACATATCATAGACCGAAAAATAGGTTCAACTTCTGAATATATATCAACTTCAAGTTTTGGTATTAATGAAAATTGTAAATCATAAATTTCTTTTATGACTAAAATTGCAAAGCTTTTGTTGCCGTTGTGTGGGTGTTGCTGAAGTAATAGGTGCAATATCTTGAATAGGAGCCTCAACATGTGCCTCATCCATGGTGATAGGATCAAGTTGTGTATGTGAGGAAACTGCCTCGCCTTCTACCTCCTCATATGCTGCCACTTTTGCTTCCCATTCAACTGCCTCCCTCTCCAAATCAGCTAACTCATCATCACTTAACCATGGTTCCACATCGACCTCATCAGACTCAACAATCCAATCTGAGTATGGATCAATATCATCAAGATCAAGTGCTTCATGTGAACCCTACCCTTGTACCTTCTTCTCATGCAATCGAAGGTTATATCGCACATAGACAAGGTCATTCAAGCACATTTGAGACAACCTATTGCACTTCTTTGTGTGAATGGCCTGAAAGACACTCTAGTTGCACTCACAACCATAAGCACTACAAGGTTGAGATAAAATGTGAATGACAAACTTTTGAAGATTAAGCATTGTGTCAACATAATCTTCCCACCACAAATCTACAAGGATAACAATTGCCATTATAACTTAGTAAGGATTTTAATAAACTTAAAAATTAAAATAAATGGTAAAATAATATTAAACACATGAATTTGTTACTTGGCTGTAGAGTGTCTCTCCTACGAATGCAAAAATTGGAAGAAAATAATGCCCCTTCGACCTTCTTATAGCTCTGTAGCTTATCAAGTATGAGATCTTGAAGGTCATCATCATCAACCAATCTCTCAATACATGTGTTGAGGCCAACAAGAACCTCTACATCTACTTTGAAATTAGGAGATAAATAAAACTTGGGGTTCAAATAGTAAGCAGCAACATGAATTTGTTGGTGGAGTTGTCGGTTTCACCTTCGATCAATCATGCACCATATGGGTTCATATTTGGTCTTGTTTGACCCATACAAATGCTGAATTGCCTCTTTGGACTTATCTATGGCCTCATATAGATACCCTATGGGGTTTTGATCCCCATCCACCAATCGTAGAACTCTAACCAACGATTCTAACACCTAAAATGTAAAAAATTTAACAATATCAGCAGGTTTTAATATTAAAAAATAAAAAAATAAATCATCAATCGAAGTTTGAAAACTTACCTTGATGATCTCCTCCATTACTTTCTCAAATCTATCATCACAAATGGTCTTCATGACCTTCTCTGCTTCAACCTTCCTACAATAAGGACACTCCAACGATCTTCCACTCACAAACATGCACTTGAGGTTGGGCATTGTAGCTAAAATACTTTGTGAGGTGAGAAAATTAGTAGCAAAGCGTGTGACTCCTAATCGCATGAGATCCTTAGCATTAGTGTGCTCTCTCATGAGACTTAGGACCCATGCACGGTTGTAGATGTACTTCGTTATATTCCTTCCATCTTCAACCACATTCTTCATTGAACTTAGTTTGACCTCAAGGACCTAGTCAAGATAGTGGGCAGCACAAGGGCTCGAAAATAATGTCGAATGCCTCACCTCTAGATGTTTACCGGCTGCCACATGCAATTGCGTTGTCGGTCACAATTTGAATGACATTTTGAACTCCCACTTCCATCACCACCTCATCCAACATGTTGCACAAGGACTTTGCCTTTTTTATTTCATTGGAGGAATCGATTGATTTTAGAAATACTAGTTGTCCCCCTGAAGCCACTAAAATGTTGATGAGTGTCCTATTTTTGCCAATCCATACACCCATTAGATAAAATGGTGCAAACTTTCTTTTCTCAAATTCTCCTTTGTTGCTCCACTAGACGGTGTGTGTTTTGGACCTCATTTTGCAATAATGGCCCACTCAACTCATGACAACTTGGGGCCTTGAACCCCTTACTTGCCACAGTCAATGCATTGACCAACTATTCCCAATAAGGACTAGAAGCAACATTGAACAAAATATTATTGTAGTACCAAAATCTTGCACATGCCAACTTCGTCTCAATTTGCAACTCTCTATTCCATGCAATACTTTCCAATGAAGGTTGTGCACTAGGAGTATTACGTGGAACAAGAAAGCTAGAACTAGGGCTGCTCACACTTCTTGATCCTCATATTCGTGGCCTAATAGAAGAAGAGCCCCCCATATCTTTGTGACCTTGTTGAACTGAAATTTGGGATTAAGGTTGCAATTGCCTCTACTGTTCTCTTTTTATCTACCTTTGCTCAAGTGCTTGAGGAGTGCTTTTTCCTCCCTCTCAACCTTTTCAGTAGCGGTTTCACATGGTCTAACATCTCGGCAAGGGATTCGTGCAAGGTGGTATTTAAGTCAGTTTGTGCCACCATTGATAGCTCTAGTGCAATGGATGCAAATAACCTCTCCTTGCGTTGCACTTGGGGTTCCATGTTTCCAACATGGATCTCTTGGTTTGCCACTATTTATTTTACTTACAAAAGCCATATTCTTTTAGCAATATATGAACGAAACCTACCAAAAAGGAGACAACATTAAAAATTAGTAACAAGGTCATCTATATTCTTTGTCTTTTGCAATTCTTTATTTATTAAGACTCATTAAAATGCATTAGTTTGAAAAATGTCATAGGTTTGTACTTTGTAGTTGTATCGAGTCTACTGACACTTGTCATATGTTTCAGTTTGATTGACCAAGGTGTAATCCGTACTAATACTTTGCTATGTGGTTTTGTAGGTTTCTTGATTAGAAAATGACAAGTTTTATTTGTGTGGCTTGATTAGTGAGTATGGATTAGAGAAGAAAAATGCATATGGGTTTCATGGCTGTCCCCATGCTGACTATTTGTAATTTACAAACACTCAGCATGGAGACAACCTTTATTTTTGTGGCTTGATTAGTGAGTATGGATTAGAAAAGAGATGTGTGGTCTAATTAGTAAGTATGGATTAGAAAAGAGATGTGAGGCCTGATTAGTGAGAGTATGAATTAGAAAGAAGTTTCTCTTTTCTAATCCATACTCTAACTAATTAGGCCACACAAATAAAGGGCTGTCCCCATGTTAAGTGTTTTTAAATTTACAAACACTCAACATGAGGACAACCTTTATTTGTTACAAATTTACAAATACTCAACATGAGGACAACCTTTATTTGTGTGGCCTGATTAATGAGTATGGATTAGAAAAGAGAAACCCATATGCATTTTTCTTTTCTAATCCATACTCACTAATCAGGCCACACAAAAAAAACCTCTCTTTTCTAATCCATACTCACTAATCAAGCCACACAATAAAAGCTGTGGCCACTCAACATGGGGACAGGTTTTATTTGTGTGGCCTGATTAGCAAGTATGGATTGGAAAAGAGAAATGCATATGGGTTTATCTTTACTAATCCATACTAACTCATTAGGCCACTTAAAATTCAAATAAAGGTTGTCCCCATGCTGAGTGTTTGTAATTGAATTACAAACACTTAGCATGGGGATAGTCATTAAACTTGTATGCATTTTTCTTTTCTAATCCATACTCACTAATCAAGCCGCACATGTGTGGCTTGATTAGTGAGTATGGATTAGAAAAGAGAGGTTTTATTTGTGTGGCCTAATTAGTGAGTATGGATTAGAAAAGAGAAAGGTAAATGGGTTTCTCCATTCGCTATTGGAGGTTTGTTATGAAACCAAAACAAAAATCATTGAAACCATTTGCAGTAACTTACCTCAAGATTTTTCACAAATTGTGTCATGGTGTCATCATGCAAAACGTGTCTCAGAATCGTGCTTGGAAATCGCGTTTCCAAAAAACTAAAAACCCTTAATTGAAATCACAATTCCTATTTAAATTTATTTGCTGGATGCATTTTTGGGCGAGTCGTGGGCAAAAATCGTGATTTTTTGCACGTTTCGTAGGAAAAACTCGTCTCGAGTTTCATAGTTACTTGGCGTTGAGTTTTAGTGTGATTAAATCACCAAAATTTTTCACTCGCGCTTACTCGCGAGTTATTCCTTCACGCATCGAGTTTTTCAACTATGCTCAAATGTATTAGAGAAGTAAAATTTTAGGTTTAGGCAGTAGACCAAGGTGTGTATTGGTTGGTGGAGTTGGTTCATTTATCTATATCAGTGATTTTCCAAATGATTTAATATTTTCATTGGCTACCACAATAGTAGTGCAAAATGTCTTCATAGAGATAAGCCATTGTAATAACCCACTCTTAATTTAAAAAAAAAAACTTCACAACTTGTTAGGGTTAGCCAATAATAAAAAATAACCAACTTAAGTAAACTCCCTTCTACTTTTTGATCACCCAAATCCTGATGTGGGCAAGGTGAGAGCATACGGTGGTAAGGTTACAATGCTACGCTACTAAAATGTACCATAATCTGATGCGGAAGGGATCTATGACAAACATTGCTAAAGTGAATGTGCGTAAAGGTGAACGATTTGTTAATGCCTAGAGCTTAACTGAAAAGACATGCAACAAGAACAATGGAGAGAATTAAACACAAAACAAAGATAGAGAAGGGGACACAAGATTGATTACGGAGTTCGTCCGGGTGGACTACGTCTTCGGGTCTATCTCAACTGAGTGACTAATCTATTAACAATGTCTTGGATGCTTCATTACAAATTTTGAGAAGAAGAGCTTTCAACTTGCAACAGAAAGTTGTAACAAAAATCTAAACTCTATCGCCTTCCAAAAGACTCACAAGGCCTACAAAGGCTTACAGATAGAGCAAAATTACAACATAAAAATCTGCAACAGAAAAGTCTACACAACTCTCTCATAATCTTCTCAGAATAACTCTGCATCGAATGGCTTACTCTTCTTTAAGAAAATCCTCCTCATTGTCTCCAATTCTTCTCTCTCCCCACTTGAATACTTGAGAACTCACATCGAGAATGGGATGATTTGAAAATCCTCCTAGCTCCTCCTTTTATACATGAGGTTTGCCTATTTGGGCTAAAAACCTCCAAGATTGCAATTTCCCCCTTTAGGGAAAAATAAAAACTAATTCCCCATTTTTTAACAATAACAATTAACAACCCTTAAATAAAATATTTAAATTTGTTTCTTAAGCCCTTAATTTATACTTCATTCGGGCTATTTGTTTGTTTGGGGTTTGATTAGTTTTTAACAAATAACCATTTATAGGTTATATTGTTAAGAATTCGGGCTATATGGTGGTCATATAAAACCACTTCCACATGTATTTCAAACACCATCGATGGCGTATCAGTGGAAGTCCATTTTATCACCTGATTGGTCTGGGGTTCAACACCCGCCACCGCTATTTTTAAAAGCGGTTAAAAACTTGTAGTTAATAAAACAAACTGTTGCACATACATAGCTGAACGCACCGCATATGGTGCAACAGTGAGGCCAACGGTTTGTGATGTGGGGGTCGGTGGTTCGACCTCCCATAGCCTTTTAATAGCAAACACAACTGATCAACTGCCCCGGAGGGGAGGAGATGAGGGAGGCACGTGGCACATCCTCGTGCCACGTGTCAATCGTTGATTGGCCAGAATACACACGTCACTTGCCATGTGAGCGCCTAGTCACTGTCCACGCCACCTGCCACTGGGTGTTGACTCACCTGCCAACTCGGATGCCACGTGTCCACATCGGATGCTGCCACGTTATCAGTCGTACGATGACTTAGTTGTTGACGTGACCTGTCGTATTGCCAACTCGGATCTGTACTGCCATGTCACTATACAACTTACACGTGTCAAGACCTGATTGGTCCACATTAGCATCCGTACGATGACTCATCTGCTCTATCAGCTGCTGATGTCATGATGATGTCATCATCGTACCATCCAGTCTTCCTAGTCAACCTGGAACTTTGACCAGCTGTTTCTCCATCATATGAACTTCGTTTTCGACGAAATGAATGTCGTCGGGATCGGTTTGACGAGCTCTTCGATTTAACGTCGCTTCCGACTAATTTCGAGCCGGTGAAATTTTTCGCCTTTTGACGCCCCCTAGTTCCTGGTTTGATCAAACTTTGACCGGCTGTAACTTTTGCGTATGGACTCTATTTTCTGCAATTCAAGTAGCGTTGGAATCGTGTTTCTGAGCATTACGCCATGGTGTCGACTTCTCGAGCATTGGAGACAGTTGATTTTTCGAGGTTCATAGATCCTCCTGGATCAAACCTCCCCACTGAAGAGCTTTTGGTCCTCCAAAATCTGTCTTGTAGGACCTTTGAATCCCTCGGCTTAGATCAACTTTGTTGTCACCTTTGAGGCTTTACTGCATTGCTACTGCTGGCTCCACCTTTGACAACTGATTCTAATTCTAGTCCTGGTTCCACCATGGTTTAGAACTTACATTTGGCCTCCACGGGTCTTACACTTCGACTACATTAGGCCTTCAAAGGATGCAGTTCAAAACGAAACTTGACATACCAAAAAAGCAAGAAGAAAACCGAGCATGATAAACCTGTCTCTCAGTGCTTCTCACGGCGGCGGTTCTTGTTCTACATACCAACCTAGCCAATTTCTTGGGCATGATTATGATGCTCCTCCTTGTTTGCGAATTGCATGAGCAATAGCAATTGTGCCTTAGCCTGAAACATTCCTTCTCAACTTTGTACTTCGGAATAGCTGATTACGAGCTTCACCATACAACTCTGTTTATGTTCGCCTGAGCAACAAGGCCATAGAAAAAGACCTTCAGGAACCTCGGTCATCAACTGACTGAGTCGGACTAAGTCTTAAAGTTGAGAACATACAGGCAACTTCTCGGCCATTCTCTGCAACTTTGGGTCCCAATGCGGAGTGATCATCCAGATCTATCCACCTTTTACTGAGTTTCATGAAGTGCTTCTTTTCCTTAAACAGGAACAACGAACATCTTCTTGCCTCAAGAATTGTCATCAACTAAGCACTTTTCAGTTTCAAAAATCAGCCATTCTGGAAAAAATAGTCTTCAAGCATTTTTTTTTCTAATTACATGAGATAAGGCTTAAACAACCTTTCAGAATCTCAATTCCAAGAAAATACAACTTCATGCAAAGAGCATAATGATTTCACTACAAAAACGCTCTCTACTTGTATCACCTAGCTCATAATCACAATGTGATATTTATTAACGAGCTAATAACAAAACAAAATTTGATACAATTATTTAGATGATAGGTTTTCCCAGCTCTTACGAAGTTGGTCAAAAGCACTTTCCTTTGCCGGCTGCTCCTTTGCTGGTTGAGGTTCCTCTGCCTCAGGGATCATAGCCTCAGGTGCCGCCTTCACCTTCGTCTCAGGGATAGTGGGTTTAGGTACCGCTTCACCTCTTCCTCAACAACCTTCTATTTGTTAGGTCCCTCAATGGGCCTAGGTGAGCGTCGAAGCTCTAGATGCAGCTTCCAACACTTCTTGATCCAATGCCCACTTATATTGCAGTGGGTGCAGTAGTTCCGGGCTTTGTTCTACCTCTTTGCTTTTTTCCTTGGAGAAGAATCAGCTTCACTTCCACTACTGTAGTCTGCAATGTGTGCTTGAGAAATATGCCTTTTTAAAGGCTTTGGAGGATTCACCTGTCCCTCCATATCCTAATCCTTGATCACGAGGTCTTTGCTTAGCTTGTACAGGATTGATCATGCCTTGTTCGCTGTCCCCAAGGCCTTTACCCTTGGTGTGCCTTTCAAAGACTTCAAAAACAGAGTTCTGATCATTTTCCACCTCCTAATCTGATGCAGGAGACTCTTCTAGGTAACCACCTTGGTTACTAGAAACATTGAAAAGTTTTAGGTACTCTATATGTTGACAAAAAGTACACTGACTAGCATTCTCCTCACTTGAGCCATAATTGGTCCACTTCCCATGACCACAAGCAAATCCTGACTTCAGACTCTTTGTAGTGGACTTTGCTACAGATGACACATCCAAGCTATCATTCGGAGTGAGCGGGGGAGTATGAAGAAGTATCCTCCGAATGTGGGCAAAAAGCACATATGCCAACATTCTCTAATGCAGGACGACTCCTCCTGTGCTACTCCTCCACGAGCTTCTGCAACTTCGCATGCAACACCTGATTCTCTTTGTTTGCCTTTTCAAGCAAACCTCTGAGCTCAACATTCTTAGACTGAATGCGCTGATTGGCTTCCTCCAACTCACGAAGCCTGTTAGCCTTGTCCTGGTGCTCTCGGTAGAGTTCTACAAATACTCAACATGGGGACAACCTTTATTTGTTACAAACTTACAAACACTCAACATGAGGACAACCTTTATTTGTGTGGCCTGATTAATGAGTATGGATTAGAAAAGAGAACCGATATGCATTTTTGTTTTCTAATCCATACTCACTAATCAGGCCACACAAATAAAACCTCTCTTTTCTAATCCATACTCACTAATCAAGCCACACAATAAAGGTTGTCGCCACTAAACATGGGGATAGGTTTTATTTGTGTGGCCTGATTAGCAAGTATGGATTGGAAAAGAGAAATGCATATGGGTTTATCTTTTCTAATCCATACTCACTAATTAGGCCATGCAAAATTCAAATAAAGGCTATCCCCATGTTGAGTGTTTGTAAATTACAAACACTCAACATGGGGATAGTCATTAAACCTGTATGCATTTTTCTTTTCTAATCCATACTCACTAATCAAGCTGCACATGTGTGGCTTGATTAGTGAGTATGGATTAGAAAAGAGAGGTTTTACTTGTGTGGCCTAATTAGTGAGTATGGATTAGAAAAGAGAAAGGTAAATGGGTTTCTCCATTCTCTATTGGAGGTTTGTTAATGAAACCAAAATAAAAATCATTGAAACCATGGACAATAACTTACCTCAAGATTTTTCACAAATTGTGTCATGGTGTCACTGTGCAAAACGTGTCTCAGAATCGTGCTTGGAAATCGCATTTCCAAAAAACTAAAAACCCTTAATTGAAATCACAATTCCTATTTAAATTTATTTGTTGGATGCATTTTTGGGCGAGTTGTGGGCAAAAATCATGATTTTTTGCACATTTCATAGGAAAAACTCGTCTCGAGTTTCATAGTTACTTGGCGTTGAGTTTTAGTGTGATTAAATCACCAAAATTTTTCACTCGCGCTTACTGGCGAGTTATTCCTTCACGCATCGAGTTTTTCAACTATGCTCAAATGTATTAGAGAAGTAAAATTTTAGGTTTAGGCAGTAGACCAAGGCGTGTATTGGTTGGTGGAGTTGGTTCATTTATCTATATCAGTGATTTTCCAAATGATTTAATATTTTCATTGGCTACCACAATAGTAGTGCAAAATGTCTTCATAGAGATAAGCCATTGTAATAACCCACTCGTAATTTAAAAAAAAAAACTTCACAACTTGTTAGGGTTAGCCAATAATAAAAAATAACCAACTTAAGTAAACTCCCTTCTACTTTTTGATCACCCAAATCCTGATGTGGGCAAGGTGAGAGCATACGGTGGTAAGGTTACAATGCTACACTACTAAAATGTACCATAATCTGATGCGGAAGGGCTCTATGACAAACATTGCTAAAGTGAATGTGCGTAAAGGTGAATGATTTGTTAATGCCTTGAGCTTAACTGAAAAGACATGCAACAAGAACAATGGAGAGAATTAAACACAAAACAAAGAGAGAGAAGAGGACACAAGATTGATTACGGAGTTCGTCTGGGTGGACTACGTCTTCAGGTCTATCTCAATTGAGTGACTAATCTATTGACAATGTCTTGGATGCTTCATTACAAATTCTGAGAAGAAGAGCTTTCAACTTGCAACAGAAAGTTGTAACAAAAATCTAAACTCTATCGCCTTCCAAAAGACTCACAAGGCCTACAAAGGCTTACAGATAGAGCAAAATTACAACATAAAAATCTGCAACAAAAAAGTCTACACAACTCTCTCATAATCTTCTCAGAATAACTCTGCATCGAATGGCTTACTCTTCTTCAAGAAAATCCTCCCCATTGTCTCCAATTCTTCTCTCTCCCCACTTGAATACTTGAGAACTCACATCGAGAATGGGATGATTTGAAAAGCCTCCTAGCTCCTCCTTTTATACATGAGATTTGCCTATTTGGGCTAAAAACCTCCAAGATTGCAATTTCCCCCTTTAGGGAAAAATAAAAACCAATTCCCCATTTTTTAACAATAACAATTAACAACCCTTAAATAAAATATTTAAATTTGTTTCTTAAGCCCTTAATTTATACTTCTTTCGGGCTATTTGTTTGTTTGGGGTTTGATTATTTTTAACAAATAACCATTTATAGGTTATATTGTTAAGAATTTAGGCTATATGGTGGTCATATAAAACCACTTCCACATGTATTTCAAACGCCATCGATGGCGTATTGGTGGAAGTCCATTTTATCACCTGGCCAGTCCGGGGTTCAACACCCGCCACCGCTAATTTTAAAAGCGGTTAAAAACTTGTAGTTAATAAAACAAACCGTTGCACATACATAGTTGAACGCACCGCATATGGTGCAACAGTGAGGCCAATGGTTTGCGATGTGGGGGTCGGCGGTTTGACCCCCCATAGCCTTTTAATAGCAAACACAATTGATCAACTGTGCCGAAGGGGAGGAGATGAGGGAGGCACGTGGCACATCCTCATTTTGCCATGTGTCAATCGTCGATTGGCCAGAATACACACGTCACTTGCCACGCGAGTGCCTAGTCACTGTCCACGTCACCCGCCATTGGGTGTTGACTCACTTGCCAACTCGGACGCCATGTGGCCACATCGGAGGCTGCCACGTCATCAGTCATACGATGACTCAGGTGCTAATGTGACTTGTCATACTGCCAACTTGGATTCGTATTGCCACGTCACTGTACGACTGACACGTGTCAAGCCCTGATTGGTCCATGTCAGCATCCGTACGATGATTGATCTGCTCTGTCACCTGCTGACGTCTTGATGATGTTACCATTGTATCATCCATTCGTCCTAGTTAACTTGGAACTTTGACCAGCTATTTCTCCGTTATATGAGCTCCATTTTCGACGAAACGAACGTCGTCGGGATTAGTTTGACGAGCTCTTCGATTTGACGTCGCTTCTGACCGATTCTGAATCGGTCAAATTTTTCGCCTTCTGACAGGCCCCAGGTCTTGGTTTGACTGAACTTTGACCGGCCGTAACTTTTGCGTACGGACTCCATTTTCTGCGATTCAAGCGGCATTGGAATCGTGTTTTCGAGCATTACGCCATGGTGCCGACTTTTCAAGCATTGGAGACAATTGATTTTTCGAGGTTGACAGATCCTCCTGGATCATACCATTTGTTCAGTGGGGTTAGTATAGAATCTTGAAGCATAAGGAAACATTCACTTGTTTAGCGGGAATCTACAACTAGCATGAAAGCCCTTGGCGTCAAATCGACCTTTTGTGACCTTTTCACACATGGCCCCATCGCCGATGGGGACCCCTAGTTGTCTGTTAGTTTTTAGGGTTTTGTCTCCTTGCAACGGTTTCATGAGGTCGTCCTTATTGAGAGTTTCAGGTCATTTTGCCGAGAGTTACCCGAGCCAAGTCAATAATCCATGCTTGAATCAGTGCATAGACGTCATGGAAGCACTCAGAAGGCCTAGGAAACGAAGATCGCCTGTGAATTTGGCCAATTCTGAGACTTCCTACTTTTTAGGAAATTTTGCTTTTTCGCTTTTTCATTTTTGGCATTTTTGGACCAAACAAGGTTCCCTATTTTTTAGGGTTTTGCTTTTTCTATTTTTAGAAAGTTTCTATATTTGGAAAGGTCTCAAATTCCAAAAATGCACTCAGAAGTTCGAAAATCTGGATAGAACTCTCAGAAAATCAAAGAGAAAATTGAAAAATCATTGAAAAATCTTGAAAAGCAAGTAAAAAGCATGAAAATCAGACCCAAAAAACATCAAATTCTGGAAAAATCATTCAAAACCAGTCAGATCTGAAGCACAAAATCACAGAAAATTAACTCAAAAAAGATGGAATTCATCAGAAATCTGGTTAAGTCTGAAATTTGCCATGAAGAAGGTCCTTGAAATGTGGGACGGAAAGAGGAAGGAATGTCTGGAAGCTTGTGAAGTCCGACCCAGCAGTGAAAGAAAAATGTCAAGGACTCTCTAAAGTCCGCCTTGCAATGTCCTAACCTCCTTTAAAGTCCGCCATGTCAAGTGCCAAAAGGTTATGAAGTCCGCCAGCCTCAAGAGGGATGATGCCAAGATTCTTCAAAGTCCGCCAAGCATGTCCAAAGAGGAAGGAAAGTCCGCCATGCACTTGAAGGGAAGTGGCAAGAAGGTTAGGAAGTCCGCCATACACTTGCCAAGAGGTTGGAAAGTCCGCCTAGGCACATGGGAAAGAGAAAAATCAAGAATTTCACTAAGTATAGGTGCCTAGTAAAGAAAATTTCGAAAATTTGCTAAGTGTGAGGGCCTAAACAGGTGGAGAATCGATTTTTGGCTAAATATTATGACATTTCCAAGGGATAAAATGTTAAGGAAAGTGCTAAAATCTTTGGAAGTCCGCCATGTTCAAAGAGATGATGTCCAAGACCATAGAAAGTCCGCCTTCACCTTGTCCAAGTACTTGGAAAGTCCGCCATGGTCTATGAAGGGAGAAAATTATGATTTTTGCTAAGTGTCTGGTGCCTAGTCAAGACAAATTCGAAAATTTGCCTAAGTATAGAGGCTAAAGGATGAAAAATTGAGAGTTTTGGGCTAAGTATCATGACATTTTTGAGAGGTTAAGTGCTCAGTTTGAAAGGACAAGTGCTAAAGAAATTAGGCTATGGCCAAGAATAAAATGAAGTGTGCCTAGCATGAAAATGGAAGAGAAATTAAATTGCCTAAGTATGGGTGTCTGGAGAAAATGTTAAAGAAATTGACAACTTTGGCCAGAGAAAAATGCACATGGCAAAGAGAAAGGGGAGATCACCCTTGGCCAGAAGAGATGGAAATTTGTCAAGCATCACAGAATTGCGCCTAACAAAGACGTACAGATAAGGATTTTGCCTAGAAAAATT